>QJNZ01000378.1:0-87140 GCA_004155055.1 Monosporascus sp. CRB-8-3
CCCCGGGCGAGCTCTCGAGGCGGATGGCTTCGTGCGAAGCCAAGGTAGCCCTAAGGGTGCCGTTGTGTTGGAGGGCAGGCAGGGAAGGAAGAGGGAGCCTACCTGAACTCCGTGCACCACCTGTACCTTATAACGGAGTGACCGCCATTCTCTCTAACAGATGAAACTAAAAAGAATTGTAAACCCGAAGCCGAGAGTAAGTAGGGAGGGGCTCCAGGTCATCACAATGCGCTGCTGCTGGCGGAATTAGGAGTGGGACGTACTAGATACTCTTCCATCTACCCAGAAAGCTTATGACTATAGATCGTTAATCCAGATCATTAAGGACATACCAACGATGACAACGGAAACACCGCTGAGCCTAGGACAGATGCTAAGGAGGATGTATGATATGGTCATCGGATATGCTGAAACCTTGAGACTCCTTCGTAAATTTACAGGCAAGAGGAAGTATTTGGTTACTGCCGAAGAGAATGGCGAGCCGGCTGTACATCGAAACACCTTTTAGACACTACCGTGATGGCAACTAATCATCTCTATTGAACTCAAATAGCAAAATGCTGACGTAACAAAACACGTCCACAAGCCACTCCGGCGAATGCGTCACCTCGTCAACAACTCACGGTTACCGAACCACAAAGAGATATGACCGCCCACTGTAGATGTTTGCCCGGTCAGCGTAGACATGAAACCTCATGATCACTTCCCACTGTTGAGGACAGAACCTTTCCTCGATAGCCGATCAACTTCTATCATTGCGTCTAATGCGTCGAATACCACACAGCCTGTCTAATTTGTCGCAACCGTTCCAGGAAAATGCAAAGCAAAGTGCCGCCCGCCCTCATGCTAGTCAAATGCGTAAACATAAAGCCAAACTTTTCGAGTGAACAGGCCGAAAGGAGATAACAGAAACGCCACCAAATGCTTAGGAGTAAGATACGCAGTACAAGTCCCCTCTACCGCCGAGGGACTTTTGTTTAGGCCTCCGTCTTAACGAATGGCATGCCTGTTGTCTCCACAACTTTGGGCAGAGGCGCGAACAGCCTCGCCATGTCGAGGGTGAGATCAGAAACCCCGAAGTCGCTGTGGATCTCGCCAACCGAGCCGAGTTCCTCGCCACGAGAAGCCCCATCAGACATGACCCAAGACTTTACAAACTTGAGTATCTGTATGACTTGTGTGAAACGGTGATCCGGGGGTAATTGCGTGTCAGATGGGCGGGGGTTCTTGAGCATCCACTTAGCAAGCCAGAAGAAATGAATTCCGTCCCGGCAGAAACCATACCGCCGCGGGTTAGACACGGATGGTGGAAATTGGATTGCCATGTCCATATCCCAGTTTGCCTTAAACTTATCAAGAGCTGACGAGATCGTTTTATACGCCTGGGGAGATATGGATTGGCTCGTCCCGGCAACTGGAGTGGCCCTACCACTGTTATTGGTGCTCGCGTTGCCACTGCCAGTGTCCGATCCACCATTCATGACCCAGTCATTCTGAGAGAGGGGCGTGCCAGGACCTGTCAACCCCAGATTATCGTCGGTTTGGGCACGTCTGATTTGAGCCAGCAAGGCGTGGATGAGTATGAATTTGCCGTATAGGTTGGTGCTGCCAGGGTGCAACTGGTATGATCCGTGAAGAAGAGCCCTCAGCGCTAGATTCAATTCAGGTTGCTTGCTACGCTGCGAACCGTCAGGATTAGCGGATTTGACTGCCTCCGGCCCGTAGAGGTTCAATGCCTGAGCGCACTCGGTCGGTGACTGTGCATCCCACGCCGCATCGTCCGCGGGAAGGGGAATGTGGATCTCAAAGCTATCAAACTGAGGATCGCAGTTGAAATACAGACCCTGCGCAACGTCGGTGAGATAGATCATGTGCATTAGCCGGATCCGCCACTCTTGTTGAACCCACGAAGGCCAGTCAAAATTGCGAGGGACCATATCCTGAGGAGAGAGATTAGGCTGATGCAACACGCTGAAGAGGGATGCATCACTTGTAACCTGGAGGAGATTCGAGTTCCTCGCAATGCCTGCCACGATGGGGAAGAGCCGCCTGGCGCTCTCGCGTTGAAGTGGGGTGCCATTCCATATTAATAGACCAACCATGAGAACAAGGGCTTGCAACTTCTCCATGCCCCTCTTGTCTTTCCCGTTCTCGACCCGGAAACTCGGCTGGCCGCCATTACTGGAAAAGAGGTCGAGATCTCGTTCAAGGGCAATCTTCAGGAAATTCATCATCTCTCGGACATGTGTTGGGGATACGCGGTCGGAATAACAGGCACCAATGCAGGAAACAGCAGCGACGAAGCCAGTATAGGCATCCATAATGCGGAAGGTAGGTATGTGCAGGAATGGGAAATGTACGTGATAATGTGTATATTTTTCGAGAAAATCTTGAATATTTGATGCTGAGAAGTAATGATTCATGCCGGCTGTTTGATTGGTGACAACGGTCCCAGGGGGGTAAAAGAATTTGAGGATCTCATTTGACAGCTTCTGGTAGGGGCTCTCCGTGGACGGCTGCGATTCCCAATTAGAAAAGAAGAGAGATCGGTCGTTTGCGTCATTCGAGGCCGCGCCCGGCACGCCGTGGAGTTTTTCGGAGGGGAGGTTAGGCTCGGTTTTGATTGCGGTCGGAGTCTGTCCACTATTAGGAGGGTTGAACGACGTATGGACGTAGGTATCTTGCGCACCAGGTGGGAACATCTGAGTCCAGTCTGAGCCGGAAGCTCCGTACATGGGCATGCCGTTCTGGTTCGGAGGCATGTTGAAGTTGGACATCTGAGGGTTGATGCTCGACGACATCGAGCTCGGGACGTCTCCGCTGTAGCCACCAGTCATGTTCCGCCTGTCACGACTGTTGTTATCGTGGCTCATGCTACTTGATCTAGAAAGCTGGTTCTGGTCGTTGGCCATGTTTCCCATACTCTCAGGAATCTGGACCATACCGAATGGATGGACAACCCCTTCACCTGGCATGTTGTTCATGCCATTCATATGATTCATGTCGCCCTCGGGGGGCTTCTGAGCATTCTGTTGCTGCTTCTTAACGTGGGCTTGGGGGTGAGACAGGTGGCTCACTCCCGTGGGATTTCCTCGTCGGATAGAACACTTCTGGAAGTGTCGCTTAAGGATGTCACTGCGGGAAAACGTATCACGGCATAACACGCACATGTAGGGGCGGTCGCCGGTGTCTAATACCACTCGTCAGCATTGCAACATACACGTCAAAACGCAAGGACTCACGTCGGAGAAGGTGGCGCTTCAAGTGCTTGGCGTGGAGATAAGTCTTGGTACAGTGAGGGCAAGGAAACTTGCCATCCGCGTCCTTCTGAGGAATCACGGTATTCTTTGAAGCACCCGAACCTGTCGGAGCTGCGGGCCTACCGGGCGCACTGGGAAGGATGCCACGACGACCTTGCGATCCAACAACATGAGTGGGCTGGTCATTTTCTTGGAGAAGGGCTTGCTGATGCGGCATCATCGGGCTTCCGCCGTAGGGGGAAGGAAGGCCCTGTTGGGGCATGACCCCGCCGGCAGGCATGGGACGGAGCACAGGAGGTCGCGCCGCCGCGGGAGCCGGCGCGATGGGCTGCGGGTGCGAGGCTGCGACGGACGTCTGAGGCATCATCGAGGAAGACGTCGCGTAGCCCTGGTGAGATTGCTGTGGATAGGGATTAGGCATCCAGGAACCTCGTCCGGCACCTTGGTTGGGCGGAGGGTAGTTACTCATGGCTTGAGGTTGAGGTGTATGAGAATTGGGTGTCCCAGGTGTCCTTGGCGTGTGGGGATTGCTGTTGTAAATATTCTGCATAGTGGGATTTTGCGGCTGCAGAGGGGGCAAGGTGTGCGGTGGCAACGAAGCACCTTGTTGCAATTGATGTGGTGAGATGGCCACCGAAGAAGGATACGCGGGCGCAGATGTGCCTATACCGTTGGACGAGTAGTGTTGCTGTTGGTTCTGAGTAGCACTGTCCATAATCCTCCTAGAAGAAGATCCTGTGGGGTGGGCGGATGAGAATGGGATTGCTATAAGAGATGCAACCCAATTGATTCTCAACCGCTAGCGATATTGCTCTTCTGGCGATGACACGAAATTTTAGCTGGTGGAGCAGAGTCTCGACCACGCTATCAATTCAGAAGAGGGGCAACAACGAAGAAGGCGACGAGACACGACGCGATTCTTTGTTGTTATTGTTCGGGAAGTAATGGCCCGAACTTTGATGTGTCCTGTTGTCCGTCCTAATAATCCTCCACGTCTATTACCTGACCTGGTGGTTGATTTACCGCCCTCCAGTGCTCGTCGAAGTTTCTTTGAAAAAAGAACTCGACTATGGTTCCAAAATAAATGGAAAAAGGAAAGATATTGTGATGATGAGGGGAACGATGATTTTGGAGAAAAGATTGGGGACAGGATGGAGCTGATGAACGGAAGTAGTTCGTGAGGCTGCCGACCGTAGAAGAGAGAAATGGGACTGATGGTGGGGGGAGTCAAATCAGTTTGTAAAGTGGAGCAGAACCCTCGAGGGGTGCGGTGTGCTGGCGGTGCCGCTTATTTGAATGAATGGATTTTTTTTTTCTTGATTTCTTGTCCGTAGCCAGGGAAAACTTTTATTGCGGTGTCGGGGCAGCAAAGTACCTCCTAGGTAGTAGTGATTCGCCTCAAGACCCTGTCAAGGGAATCCTGGTACTAAAGATCAGGTACAGGTGGAACAGACCAAGTGGAAGAAAAGTGGACACGGATGCCGAGAGGAACCGTTACTTTTTATTATGGATCCTGGAAGGGGTGGGTTGAGTGGATATTGGCGACCGTGGTCTGACGGATAGGCGGTGGACACGAGTTCTCCGTGGGAAGTCAGTCAGTGCCAAAAGGCGATGATGGATTATGACGGCGCGGATTATGACGGCCTTTTCGCGTTAGGTCAAACTTGAGATGCGTGAAGCTGATGCATGCAAATGCAGGTCAGGTTGAAGAAGGTGGTGTGTACGAAAAGGCTAAGATGGTGGGAGGCGGGAAGAAAAGATTTGATGAGCCGTTCCGCAGACTTTTGTTGTTTAGATACAAGTCCTGTTTTGCGCGGTTTGATGACTAAAGTTGAAATCTTAAAAAGGGCAGGTCACCGCGAAGAACACGCTATTGTACGTATCTCTGTGCCTGAGGCGCCCCAGTAGTTAAAATCAGCGCAAGTAGGAAGAAGGACTCAGAATTATTGCCGGCGGCCTTGGTGTCAGCGACTTGAATCGTATGCACATATGATGGAAAGGGAAGAGGTCAGAAAGAATGTGGCTTGCCTGGGTGGGGAGCTGTAGAGTCTCTGTACTTATTGTGTGGGAGAAATGGGAAAATGGCAGCTACAGCTGATTCTAGTTAGACGGGCGAAAAGGACGGGCCGGGAACTTCCCAGGGAAAATAGAAGATGTCCACGGGTAGTACCGCATCGGGAATGGCGCAGTCACGTTGCCTAGAGTACCTAGTAGGTATACATGTATGTAGACGTGTCAAAAATTACATGTACTAGGAGGAGCGTAGTCTCGTTAGTCGCTTCTCAGGCTGCTGTGAGAAGTGCATTTCTACCTTACAAATACGTAGAGGGTATTATGTGGACTGATGACCTCAGAGGATGGAGACGAAGAACCGAGTCAGCAATCTGGGGGTGGAACAGACGGGACGCAGACACAATACCAATCTCGGAGGACTTGACGTATTGGCAGTGAGAGGAAGTGGGCAAAAAACACAACACTCAACACAAACACCCATACACCCCCCGACGAGATCTAATCATTGTACATGCGCGCGAGTCGGGGAAACGGAGGCAGATTCGCTACATATTCGTATTGTTAAGCGGAAATAGTCCCGGAGATACCTGTACCTATACGTTGAAATTAGCACATCTACGGATGTCGGCAAGGTGGTTGAAATAGGATCATCGCCCGCCGTACCAAGCATACATATCATGTATTTTCGGAAGATGTTACATTATCTATCTCCATAGATGGATGGCAGCACCTATTGTGAGACGTTTATATCTTGGAGGTCTTTAGAAAAATAACTTCCTATGCTTAAGCATTCCGCAGTCGAAGTATGGTTAAATCTTATTTTCGACTCCCCAGATATCGCACGGCTTCTGTACCTTTGTACCTATGAATTCAACCTTGAAGGCTATTGGCTATATCCACCAAGTACCTCAGAGTAAGAGGATTCTCGGGTAGCGTCTGGATATGGCGTGACTATAGCTGCCAAGGTAGGTAGACGTAGGTAGCTGTGACTGGACACCCTCCAGGATTGCCAAATTCGCCAATGGGGCTACCATTTTTCAATGTTGTATAGTGAGGGTTAGTAGACTCTTGCCAACATGCGAAATTTTGTTCTCCGATTGGACGAATAGTCCCTACAGACACAGCTCGACGATGAGGTGTTTTTCGCTCATGTATGCATGTGTATAGTGTCATAATAGTTGTACTTATACCTACCTACATGCCTACAGTGGTAGCACCGGCAGGAGTATATTGATGGCTATCTCCTCGAAGCACCACCGACTGAGAAACAGATGGCAAAACTAATGTGTACCGACCTCGCTCGTCTGATCTGGCCGCCTATTTACATGACCTGGCCACTGAATCAAGTCGATTCCAAAGGCCATGTCATTGAGATTCGAATGCCTACGCACGTACTGCGTGGTGATACATACAGAATTTCAAAACATCAAACTTTTGACCCATGCCTATTGGTCGAGATACCCCAAGCCGAAGTTCGGTCCTGCCTGCCACTTCATAACCCGCTGCTGATTCTGGCATTGACATGGTTATTTTAGTGGTCAGCAGGCTCAAGGGTAATGCATTAACGTGTGATCCATGACCCTGACCAACCCTACATGCCTAGGCAGTTACATGGCACGCATGGTCACGAACCTCGACACATGTTATTCGGAACGGGTATTCCGCTCGAATGATACTCGGGATGGTTCACAGTTATCCTGCTCTTGTTTTGTTAATCAGGATGGGTAATATCTTTGCTCATTTATACATCGAATCCATGGTGCGTTATTTAAATACGCCTTCATTCTTATCCACTAGAATAATAATCATGTCATTGCATTTTATAATTCAGCCCGAAGAGAAAAACCATCGTCCAATCAGACTGACGGAGGCTGTTTATTTTAACTTGCACGAGGAGTTCTTCAGAGCTTGAACTAGCCTAGCCTAAACTGACTGGTAACATCGTCTAAGGTCGGAGGAGGCGATCCCAGTCGAGACGTCAGCATCAGCTTCGCCGTCGCGTTTTGTGTGGCCATGCCAAACATTTTGCTAAAAGTTTTCATCGCCACGATGCTGTAATATATCAAGTTTCTCTTGCCTCTTCATCCAAAGGGCCGACCGAATCCGGACGGCATGTAGGACTCTGCCCAGGTATATGTATTACCGATAGAAAAATATGGATTGCGATTCGGATGTTATCAGCGGTTATTTGCCCCAAAACATTATTGTCGGTCCATGGGACCATGAATTTCATCAAGGTCAATGCCGGCATCCGGACTTTAAGAGTTGGCTGGGACGAATTGTAGCACATTGCATGGCAGACCGACCCCGTTTTTGATAGTATGGCATGTATTTGTCACGTCGTGTCTTTGAACATTGATACCAGTAGTACGAAAGGCAGTAGGAACCGTTAAAGACATTAGAATACAGAGGTCATGTCGCACTTTTGATTTTGCCAGGGAGGTTACTGACCCATCCAAGTACCCCCGATTTGCGACGAGAACTGAACTCGATTCACAACTTAAACCAAAGGAGTTGAAAAAACACGCTCAAAAGATAGGAATTATACAGTGCTTGAGAGGAGGTATGGGAATAGGTCGGTCACGAGAGTGTTGCTGCGAAGCTAATTCGTAGGTCCAACGGCTCTAGAATTTACGTGAAAGGGTGCCTGGAGGTCAGATAACTTCAGGGCGGCACTAATACAAGGCATCCTAGCGTGTAATAGGGAAGATATCCGAAGGAGAGGTCAGGCAAAGGTATCGGTACTTTCTAAATTAGCCGAGACTTCAGGTAGGCGCCATTGGCGAGTGTGACCGCTTATCAACAAAAATAAAAGGAGGAGAGCTTAGCCTGCTCTGAGTGGGGGAATGCTAGGCTTCCTGAATAATTCAAGCCAAGAGGCCTATAACGGATGGACTATGGGCTTGCATTTCGAATCAGTAACGCCAAAATATCCAAATATAAAGCTTACCGACGTGGTCGCGAATATACATTCCTCTTGGCTACAGAAGGACTCCAATAGGAAAGCCCTAGAGAGTCGAGTACTCGCCCAATCCCAACTCTTTAGTTGACTACTGCATGCAAACTAGTCCTAGATCTTGATACAGGTGAGCCAGTTAGTATGCGAGCCGGACGAGTTACATGAGGCCAGGACTACCAAAACTGCTTCGAAACGAACATTGTCACCCGTGGACTTGAGACCTTGAAACAGATAAATGGCGCGATGCGCCGCCGCGCAATTTAGCGCAGTTTAACCTCGAGCGTGTTCGGTCTCTGCTGTTATCCCAGGCCAGGACGGAGATGAAGCAACGAATTGGGCTTGCCTTTCCACACTGGATGCTTTGCAGCCCCAAAAGCCACACGGCGAGGGGTGGTTTGGCGGATTGAATACCTATATGAAGGCTAATGATTTATTATTATCTGCTCTCTGGCTCCAGAGTTGCGCGCCATCGAAGCCGCCCGAAGGAGGCTGTCGCCCATGCTGTCTTACGTCATAACATTTCTTCGTCGAATACAAACATGCCGAAAAATACATGTACCCAGTGCAGCGTCGTTTCCTTTAAGCATATTCTCGAGAATTTATTCACATGTCGGGAGGTCTTCATGTCCAGGAAAGGCATATGCTAGCTTATATTATATCGTCCTATGAAGTCCACACCACCAGCGGGTCCACCGATCCATCATTGGTTCTCCGCGACATGCATATATCGCAGTGTAGACGCATTGAGATCTGAGCTGTCTAGTTCAGATTTAGTGCCCGCAACCGCAACGCCATTGATGCCACGAGTTCTGCGACCCAACAGCTGTTGCTTTTTATTTTTATGTACGGGGCCCGCCTGGTGAAACAGTGCTAAGCCCTTCCTGTACACCGACCTTCTTTTGCTCCATATCTTCTACAATTGTTCTATAGATGGGTCTCCGGAACCCACATTCAGCCTCTTCGCCTCCCGTGAGCCTCATCCACCCCATCGAAGAGGTCCCTTGAGGCTTATTCTGTAGAAGCAAGAGAGTGGGCCTCGGTGCCTCCACTTCCCACGTGCATCTGTCCGCAACCGAGTTTTGTTCCGCATGGTGGGGGTTCATGGACGAAAAAAATTGGAGGTGTCTTTGCAATATCAAAGACAACGCGTGAAGAAGACGTTGTTACGTATATTCATGTCGTACACACGTGTACATGTTTCGGGCGAGGATTTCCAGCCCTCATATTACCTCGCCCCCTTTTCGGTAGCTACCGGGTTCCGATCCATCTCAGAGTCCAAGAAGCGCTTGCGAAACAGAGCAATAGTCTTCTGTTCATCGTCTGTACGTATTAACGAAGAGCTGCAGGATGACAAGGGTTCACCGCCAAGCGCATCATCAGACCAAAACATAATAATGTCTAATAGGCTTTAATTCTATAGCACACGTTGAAAGCCGAATCTATGGGATAGTTATCTGCCGGCACGATGATCGAACAATCAACGAGTGGCGTCGACAGTCTTCCTCCCTTTTCATGTCAGACGGTCTCTGACGAGTTTCCTGGGCGATTGGCGCGCCAGGTTCAATTCTTGCGACAGATGGGAGGATCCCGGTGCGCATACACTTGTACGCCATGAAGTCGGTACCTGTACTTTCTCCAGCAAATTCAATTGATGCCGCCGCACCTCCTTGCCCCCTGCCCTGGTGCGGCACCCCCTAGGACGCCGCAGACGACACCGGAGCTTTTACGGTGGATTCTCTACTCCGCACGCTCGCCCCGAAGACTTGGCAGTGGCTTTCTAGTCCCACTCAATCTCAACCGCAGGTCCCTGAATCTTCAGATCATACCCACGCGTCCACTTTTAGTCTTTCGGGATGTTTTGCAGGCCCGTCGCTGGTTCCCACCTTCGAGGACCAAGTTTGGACGGCTTTTCATGGATAATATATGATTAATCCTTCTAGATAATCAACATCCGCAGCTGGACAGCCTATACCAAGTCTCCAGGGTTTATCTTGCATCACTGAGGTGGGATCTGGATAGAAGCTTATTCCTCCAACGTCGATTCATGTCAAACCCCTTTACTGCCTAACTCTGTACGTAATGGTCCGCTGCAGCCAGCGTGCGCATTATATAATTGTAACGTCATCGCTCGGCTGTCGAAGCCGTGACATTTCTAACATTCTTTGCATTATACTACTTTTAAACTAACGCAGACCACTAGTTACCTGCCTTAGTTCGCCCTGCTAGTCCTTTAGGCGGTCAAGTACCAGGCTTGCATTCATTTGGAACGCTATTGGAGCCGCCGAGCTTTCACCGAGATTCGTTGTACTTCGCATGTACATAGGGAAGGTAGGGCATCGTAGTTTTAGCTCTTTCCCTGATGTCCCAACCTCATGCGGTTTGACTCCACTACTGCCACCTGTTTACCTAGTACTTATCAGCTGATATCAGAAGCCCTGTTTGGTAGTTCGAGAGCTTGAAAGCATCCTACATCGAAATATTGCATGCGGAACTGCATACAACTACCGATACACCTGTAGCTGTTGGATGACTAAATAATTTGCCTGTCGATAGTGTCTATGCAGGTATATTCTGACGTGATTCGCTACCGCTTCTGCCAGGCTGGTTACAGGGCATGGATACAGCTCACTAAGAACCGTCCATACTGTCTACCGTCGTCTCTGATGTAACAAGTTTACGAGAACTGATCGGAAGAGCCGATATTCAATCAAGTCAAGCGGTGAACAAGTAACCATGTACTAGCAACTGGACGCTTTGCTGTACATGGCTAATGTACAGTGTAGCTACATGCATGTGTGCAGAACTGCCATATGAAGCTATCGTGCGACTACTACGCATATGTACTTCCCCGAGGAACACGCCGAGGCTGGTACCAACAGATTGCCGAAACAACAGCGCTGATTCATGGAATCGTTGCACCTCTGTCTCAAGCCAACTATATCGACATTGCGACTCGAATGATCAAGACAGAAAAGACCGAAAGCATCCCAGGATTCTTCCTCGGCCATTGTCCGTATCATAGCTCCCTCACCAATTCCGAGCTGGTGTTAACGATTGGGGATGATTAGCGACGAACGAACCCCTAATGCAAAAACCGTCCCGGCACTGCCGGATTCAGCAATCCGGCTGGAGGGGGGGTTGGTGGTGATCGTCCCCTGACCTCTTGTCTCTCCCCCCTGTCTAATCTGGCTGATTGTACATCTAATTATGCAACATTTATACACTGTCGGGTTAATATATAGGTATATCAAATGGTATGTCTCTAACCCCGTTGTTCCCGCGATCACTTCGCTACTCGGTTTCGCTATCAACAAATCAGATACTTGCAGTTATTAGTCCGGTATCGCGCAGAAATACTGTGACGAGACGAAACGTATTCTATTGGCTCTTAAGATATCTGGAGACATGCTTGACTAGCTAGCGGTCTAGCCCGTCGATTCGTTGTCATATACAGCGTGCAGATAGCCTCGAGGCTGGGCTCGCTCCTGAACGCTCGCGTAAAAATGCTTACTCCATCTACATTGGCGGGTGCACATCATTGACATTAGAGAGTGTGTCGCTACGTGGACTCGATTTGATGTTTCAGGGAGCAGGGGCTCTTTCTTCGAGAGAACAAACGGGGGGAAAGCATTCCCAGGACTTCCCATTCATCGGGACGTCTGGGCAAGTAGATGTCCAGAGTAGCATTATGAAGACTATATAAGAGGTATGAAAGCAGCCAACGGTGACATTAGTAGCAAGCGGTAGAACTTATCCGGTCCTCGTCAAGTCTTCGAGGCATGTGTTGCTATTCGCGCCGATGCCGCGTCGTTGGGCACGATCAAGTGATTATTTTTATTGGCCCGACAACAAATGTCGGGCCCGACCTTCATGGCAGAGGATCACAACTCCTACCAAGAAAGTAACAGAAGACGTTGACGTGAAGAGACCAGGGTATTCAGCTCATGTTATTTACCTCTCTCCGTAGCAGAGGCTTGTCTTCTGTGTCAGTTACAATTGCTATTATCTGCTAGTCTCTGTGGTTATTCTGAAAGACTTAGTATAAGTCATCGGAAATCTCTTCAACGTCTGTGGTTTTACATCATGAGCGTATCACGGGATCCACCAGACGGAAGCTCGTTGACAAGATACTACCTAGCCCAGCGATCCCATGAACGGATAGGAAATGCCGGAGCTCAGCGTTTCCTGTGCCTCCTCTTGGAAATGTGCCTTATTATAATCCATGGATCAGTTACCTACTTTCCGTTTACGGCAGTCGAGTGGCGACCAAATGCTGTTGGCGGGACTTATTCCGCTGGATCGAGGATACTCCGAAGAGCCAATCCCGCCAAATAAAAGCATTGGACGGACTAATTCAGGAGTATTGAGACCTTAGATCTTACGTTATATAGACAAGATCGTGACAATCAGCGCTCCTTGCGATTGATACCTCACCAGAATCAGCGACAAAAGTATTCCCACAATGGTAAAATCACGCCGGTAGATTTATTACTACCGACGAGAATTGCCAGCAATTCTCATACTCGGGAAAACATGGAAGCCTAGACCGAGGCTAACAGATCATATGACTCGGAACATTCCGCCTTTGCACCCCCCCAGCGGTACCATACGTACCCTACGTACTATTATGCCGCGCTACTGGCGTTCGATAGTAGTCTGGGATTGGCGGCTACGCGACAGGATTTCCCATAGCTACATATCGTCAGGCTGCTTTGCGGCGTGATGTAACCTATCCCTGGGCCTCCGGAGCATTTACCGGGGAGTGGACATGTTATGCCGACGGTGATATTCACGGCGCAGCATATCTTCTCCAGAGGCAGAAGGAGCTTTGTCCCATACCCTGCTCTCCAAAAAAGCTGTCAAAGCATCCCCCCTCGTTTCCAAACGCCTAGTGGTTCCACTTTTGGAATGGCCTACCATGCCCTCATGCCCTCATGCCCTCACGCCCTCACGCCGTACCTTTATGTAAACGTTTCACGCGTTGCTGTCTCGGGTAGAGTGATGTGTCGGTGACGAACGCAGTAAGTAGCGATACAACTACGCGACTTCGCAACGCTGTCCCCTCCTCGAGACCTCTTCCTACAACTAACTAGTCGACGAGTCCTGCCCAGCCAAGAATCGTATCATGGATCTGTTGTCCATTACGTGTATGGAGTTGTTGTTGGAGAACTATTGGACGCTCCTAGTCACCATGCCGCTGGTGGTGAAAATTCTAGGGACTAAAATTCGGTCTCTCGTGACTCGCGAGTCGTGGCATCATTTCTACGGAGCCCTGAGGAATGCAAGCTTGTACACCAAGCCCTCGGTAGCATTCGGCGAGCTAAGTTAGCTTCCGATCTTTGATGTCCATGCGCGGAGATTGGCAAGTTACCTGCCGTTGATCGTCTGGTCACTTCGGAGGACGCAGGGATGGTAGTGTATACTATACTATTCGGGTTATCTAGGTACATACGTCAGTCGATTTCGCCTTGTTTCGGGCGGTCCCAAACAAGCGCTTGTTGAATCGCGGCTTGGGGTCCTTTCGATAGGCCTCGCTCATTCACAGCAATTGGCGGCCGGAAGGGCATCACCAGTCAGCCCTCCAATTTAACTTAATATGGTTCAAACGTAACCACGATAGGGGAACCTTCGCCGAGTCATGAGTCAATTTGGATTGTCACGGAAGGGTTTTATCTGATTGTCACCTCAACTTGCTTTCTCAGTTGGGAATGATGGCTGAGGTTAGCGGCAGAAGATATGAAAGGCTCACCACCATGATGACGGATCAGGATATACTATTGTTAATTAGGACAAATTCTGGTCGAATCACCAGTCGAAGTCGTGCTAGTTCTGGTGACCCGCATCGTGTCGAGCATAGGAATATGATGAAATCGGGTAAATGAGAAGTCTCCGGCAAGAGCCGTGTGGTGTTGTTGTTTACATTTGGTTTGAGTTTCGTTGTCAAAACCTACGTACCTCCGTTGCACATACCAGCGTTGTGCTGGATGTCACACCAGGCGATATCTCCCCAACGTTGAGTGGTATAGACTTGAATCCGTTGCTGTTTAGTTGAATGCGCGGACATTACAAAATGTATGCCCAGTGGCAGTCGTCTGGGGAGATACCCCATGAACTCAAATACCCCCGTGAAGTCAAAATAAGCGTAACTCAGTGCCCGTTTTAACCTCGAGAAGGACAGCATCGCCTCCGTACTGCGTGGGACTTATGCTTAATGGGAGTTTCTGGGATGTTGTCTGGGGAAAATGTACCTCTCCACTTGAGGCACGGGTGAATATGGAGTTCCCGCGATGCGCCTTCCAGAAAGCTTGTTGAAGATAGTTTGCATTTGTAGCTTCCCTTTCGCTCTTTTTGCAATATCCACCGCGATGTCCACTCTAGCTGGAGAATCTTGGGGTCGTTAGAAAGCGGGTTCGGGAAGGGGCACCAGGTTTCATGGTGTGGTTGTGCTCGCTCGTTGGAGAAGGAATTCGCGGGTCCCCTTGGATCCACCTATTTAGAAAGTTAGAACGGATCTCGAAAACCTTACTCAAACCTCAAACCTCGCCTGTGAAACATGTGCCGTTGGAACTTAGGGTCCGGGTTCATTGCATGTCCTTCCAGGTCTCACTGCGTCGACTCCGATATACGCCGGAAGCTGCTGCAATCGAAGTTCGTGTCGACTATGCCGAACTAAGGTTCCCCTCTCCGCCACTAAACTCCCGTCAACGAGGTGGGACGACCACACGTCCGTTTACACACCTAGAATTCTAAAGCGATCCAGCGCCATCAATGCTGTAAGACCATTTGCTACGGTGCCTTTCCGCCTTTCCTACGAACATCCTCGAGACCGACGGTCCTCTATGGACAGCGGCTGGGACTGAGACACAACCGATGAATGCTTCGCGCCGCGGTACCCATTGAGACCTGCTCGTAAAGCTTTTGACACAGGAGAAGATATCGCCTCGTGCGCCGACCGAAGGACACAGCCCGGCGCAAACACCAATATCCATGAAAATACAGCGAATTGCGGCAAACTGACCATACGCCGCAAAATAATGCTATCGTCGACGCAGCCTTGCCGAAGCGATTTTTGGGGGGACCAGAGGCTCTACACTGTCACATGAATTACGCTTTTCCAACCAGTATTCGCCTATTAAGTGGGCGAACAAGCTCTGGCTGTAACCGGATTCATAGGCAGACATGAGAGGCTGTGGAATTGAGGATTCTTCCTTATGCGGTGTGTGGCTACATGCCGTAGGCCAGTATCACCCCCTTTGCGCCGCACTCTCTCCACCGCCATCGTCAGTACAATGGGGCCCTTGAGGCTCCCTACCACCTCGGATGATATTGGACTCGGTCTAGGACCATGCTTCAGAGATCCATGAGACAAAGTGACATACTGAGTATCAGGCCGAATATTAACATTCCTGCCAGGTACCTCCTAGCGTCATGTCTAACGCTATTGTTATATTGAAGTTCTGACCTATATGGGAATCAAAATGGATTTGATTGATTGAAAATACCCGACCAGGATGTTAAACTTACCCCTAGGACGTAGTATCGTAGGCCCAGTTACATGGGTATCTCCGTGGCTTCAGCCCCTGAGCACCAATTTCAAAGCCTGGTATGGTCGACTGTTCGTGAACCATGTTCATTGGCATGACGAAAGGCGCAACCAGATCTCTTGAAGTACAGTGTAATGGAGACGGTCTGTGCTATGAGCAAGGAGATGCCAATATTCCCTCCACCGTATCCGAAGGCCTGGAGGGATTCGAGACCAGGGAGCGTGAATGACTGTGAGGCTACAGGACAATATAGCAGTACCATGAAGACTGAGTAATCGAGATGCAAAATGTTACACACTAGATCCCAGAACTACAGTAGAGCATGTCTCTTCCCCGAGCATCAAAATCTGGCAGTGGAATAAGCATATGCTATATAAAGTTTACCTAGCCATTAGGGATGTCAGCCCGGCAATCAGCTAAGTATAAGCCGTTCGTGTACGAAAATTTCTCCGTTGTACCTGTTCTACAGAATTTTACAGAGCAACACGTATTGAGAGTTGAGATCAATTGTACAGAATGAAATATATCATACTTTGTTGAGAGGTAGTCGCTGTTTACATAACACACTGTGGCTGGAGCCATGAGCGTCTTTAGCGCAAGCCACAATTTCATGGCTGCGCCACGTATGGGTTATTCATTTGGAAGAACCAAAATTTCATTTGCGTGTAGTCAAAGCTGCGAAGACTCGGGATATCGTCATGGTCCATATCGACAATTCGATCGGCGTAACACAGGAGCGCCAATTCACGCAATGGCGAGCACAGTAACGTTCCGGCCCTCTGTAGGGCGGATATTAAGTCCATACAAGACCCTCCAAACCTCTCAGATAGCACCCCTCGCAATCCTTTCCACATCCTCCTCGTCCGCCTCCACGCAACAGCAGCAACGATGCCCCTTCTCCACGACACCGGCGCAGAGCATGCGGCGGCCGCGCCGCGACAACAACAGACTGCGGGGGCTGAGCAGCATCTACCGGTCGGGGCCGCGGTTCCGGATGAACATACGCAAGGACGAGGTGCCGAAGCCGGCGGATTACAAGCCCGCGGCGGACGTCCAGGTCGACCCGAACCACGGGCTCTGGCAGTTCTTCTACGGCAGGGACAAGCTGCTGCTGACGCCCGAGGAGGACGCTGAGCACGGGCGCGGCTGGACGGTCGAGGAGTTGCGGCGCAAGAGCTGGGAAGACCTGCACAAGCTCTGGTGGGTGTGCGTCAAGGAACAGAACCGCATCGCCACGCACCGCCGCGAGAAGCAGAACATGAGGCTTAAGAACGGCGTCCAGGAGACAGCGGAGAGGCTGGCCGAGGTAAGACTGGATATAGTGAGACCTTGGCAGCACCGGATGGGCATGGATGAGTCTTGGAAGTGTGGGAGAGCAAAGAGAGCTAACAGGTGTGTCACCTATAGGTTCGCAAGACTATGAAGGCTATCAGACATGCCCTTACGGAGCGGTACTATCTATGGGAGGACGCTAGAGTGCTGGCCGAATCTGATCCTGAGATCGATCTCAGCGGTAACGGCGAGGCGTATAAGCCCCGCAATTACTTCGAGGCGGAGGAAGCTCTGGATGCTGAAAAGCAGGCCGTGGAAGAGGGCTCACAGGAGAGCCAGCCACTAGAATCGGAGCTTGAGCCAGAGAAGACTGGCGCGGAAAAGATCGATCCGTCTACGCTGCCGTCAAGACCGGTGGAGACGCAGCAGACGACACGGCCATAGCATGTCAAATGTCCCCTAAATTACTGTATAATTTCCCAGAGGCTTACGAGGTACAGAGATCACGAGCGCTGTAGACATGCGAAGCCCTCAGAGTAGGCGAGCCCTATGCATATGTATACAGATATGTATATATATATATATGTGTGTGTGTGTGTGTGTGTGTGTGACATAGAGTAAATGACATGAGAAGCTCCAGACATAGACCATGCACCTCGCTCTTGTGGGCACTGTCTCGATATCGTATATTCGTGCCCGTAAAGAAGCGCGGCCCCTATGTTCATTTAAAAACAGAGATTGGAAGAGATCCGAGCTTTAATGAGCCGAGCTCAGGACATGTCATGAGGCAGAGACGCATGCACCCCATATTATGGGGGAAAAGGGGGTTTAAGGGGTATTTAGGATTTATGTAATTAGGTATAGCATGTAGGTCATATCCTTGGGGCGTAACGGGGGCGTAACAGGGGCGTTACGAGGGCGTTACGGGGGCGTTACTGGGGCGTAACTACCTGAGCGGGGACACCAGTCGGGCTCTAGCTCCAGGCTACGTTCCGCTATTGGTGGCAGCTATGGACTTCGACCCTCTCGTTTTCCCCCCCCGCGCCGGCATCGAATGAACAGACTGATTAGAACCACAAACCAAAGTTGGGGATTCATATCGAGACCTCTCTCTCACCGATACTTTTTCTACATAATAAACTTGACCTGGAGTCGAGTCCCCGTTTCCTCTAACTTTGTTTACTTGCTGCTTCCTGATACAACTCCATAATCCCGAACTCACCTAGCCGACCTGCTTAATCTGTCTGCCCACCATGGACGAGATAGCCAAGGAGTACGATGTCATCGTTTTGGGCACTGGTAAGTCAACCGAAGAAAGACCCTGTTCTTTATCTGAAGCTTCCCCTTTCCACCCCGCCTTCATACGGACAAGAACCCTTGGCGGGGTTGGAAGAGCCGTTGTCTCACGAGTTGCAATTTTTTTTTTGGATGATTCTAATCAAAAAACCGTGACACGATAGGTTTGACCGAGTGCATCCTCTCTGGGTATGCAGATCGCCGTTATCTCCTCGGGGGAGCTCGTAACATAAGCGACGGAACTAACAGGGCATCTCCCATCGCAGTGTGCTAAGTGTCAAGGGGAAGAAGGTCCTGCATATCGATCGCAATGATCACTATGGAGGGTGCGTATCTATTCCGACTGCTTTTTCTATTTCTAGCCCCCATTGTGTCCCTCCCCCACCCCTCATGGACGTGAATTATGGCTAACCGGAAACCAATACAGAGAGGCCGCGTCGGTGAACCTCGAGACGGTACATACTACAACCAACCCGTTCCTTCTTTTGCTCCCTGCCCTTTGCGGTAACTAACGAGGGTGTCCCCTTAGCTCTTCAAGAAATATGGCAACTACAGCCAAGGTGAAGAGCCGTGGAAGAAGTACGGCCGCGCCAACGATTGGAACATCGATCTCATCCCCAAGTTCCTCATGTCCTCGGGCGAGCTGACCAACATCCTGGTCTCCACCGACGTAACCCGTTACCTCGAATTCAGACAAGTCGCCGGCAGCTTTGTGCAACAGGGCAAGGGCTCCAAGGCCACCGTGGCCAAGGTCCCCTCCGATGCCGCCGAGGCCTTGAAGTCTCCTCTCATGGGCATCTTCGAGAAGCGCCGCATGAAGAGCTTCATCGAATGGATTGGAACGTTTGATGTCAATGATCCCACGACGCACAAGGGTGAGTGAAGGGTGTTACGGCAAACTCCTAATATCTACCTTTGTTGGTACGTATGAAGAATACGCCCTTAGGCTGACGGTATTGTTTCACAGGTATCGATTTCAAGACTGGTACAATGAAGGATGTCTACGACAAGTTCGGTCTCGAGCCTGGCACCCGGGATTTCATTGGACACGCCATGGCACTTTATCTGAATGATAGTTATATCGATGAGCCGGGCAAGGCACCCGAGGCCATCGAGCGGATCCGCCTCTATGGTAACTCCGTCGCAAGATACGGCAAATCCCCTTACATCTACCCCCTGTACGGCTTGGGCGAGCTACCTCAAGGTTTTGCCCGTCTCTCAGCCATTTACGGTGGTACATACATGCTCAACACACAGGTCGACGATATCATCTATGAGGGCGAGAAGGCCACTGGTATTAAGGCGACCATGACGGGCATCGAGCCCGAGATGAAGTTCGAGACTAGAGCGAAGATGATTTTGGGTGACCCGTCCTACTTCCCCAACAAGGTCAAGGTTGTCGGCCATGTGCTGCGTGCTATCTGCGTGCTGAAGCATCCCCTGGCTGGCACGAACGACAACGACTCTTGTCAGGTGATCATCCCCCAGTCCCAAGTGGACCGGAAGAATGGTGAGTTTGATATTTGGAGGTGCTCAAGGGACGCTGTCGGAGATTAACCTAGAACCAGATATCTACATTGCCTGTGTCTCGTCTGCGCATAACGTGTGCCCCAAGGGTTACTATATCGCCATCGTGTCGACGATCGCCGAGACCTCTTCGAACCACCACCTGGAGCTGCAACCCGGTCTTGAACGCCTAGGCAAGATCGAGGAGCAGTTCATGGTAAGTAGTGCAGGATACACCTGGTGGCGGAAAGGACAAAACTAACGAGATTCAAAAGGGCCCCCCCATCCCGCTGTATGAGCCCATCGACAGCGGCAAGAACGACAACATCTTCATCTCCAAGAGTTACGACGCTCAGTCGCACTTCGAGACGACTACGGACGACGTCAAGGATATCTACGCTCGTGCCACTGGCGAGGAGCTGAAGGTCGAGGGTCTTAGGGATGGCCTGCAGGTCGCGGAGGAATAGACCCTGGTTTCCTACTGAACCGGGGGCGCGATATATGCTAGTGATGAGGAGGCTTAAGCTTACAAACTCGTACGGGGAAGTAATGGGGAGCCCTTTATCGAGCCGGCCGAGAGAGGTGTTAAGAGGAGTAGGATGATGGTACTACATCAGAACTAGTCCTAGGGTTATACTATATGAGCAAGCCGACAACTGCCACAATGTTGAGATGTAGGCTACACATAGCCAAGTAGTGAGGATATATGACATTGGGGACGAGATGTTCATACTCCGAAGACCCTGCCATGGGGCCCTAGCTCTATAATATTCCATGCTGCTGCTTCTTCTGGCGTGAGCCTAGTTCGGGGATGCTGTGTACTGGTCGGCTGTGCATAAATGCACGGGGACTGACACCGTTTTCTTCTGCACGCATGAGGGGTCCTTCCTGCTACCGCCTCGGATATCACTGCAGGGAGATCCCACATGGAACCTGTATATATGAGAGAGCCACCCACCTAACAGATCCTTCCCACAAAGAACAACACCACCGGATGCACTGGATTACCTTTTTCTACGAAGATAGGTCGTTCGATCACCTTTGCGACGTAAGGCCTTTAGCGACTGGTGTTGCTAAAGCTTTTTACCATTGCGTTTCCCGTTATACCCGCTATCCGGTGGTCGTGCGTAGGATCACTTAGCAGCTACCTAGCTACGCGGGCTCTGAGATCCCCCACAGATCGTTATGTTATTAGCCCCCTACTACATATCCCTAGCGACACTTGCCTACCTGCATGAGTAGGTAGGTCGCGACGATATGTCTGGGTGCCCTGCCTCTTCCCTGTCATTAAACCGTCTTCGAGTCGAGGCGATCTATCTACATTGCGTAATATGCATCGATATGTGCTCGCTCTGTCCTTATGGACGGCGAGACAGGAAGTGCTAAGCGCTATTCTCCGTCCCGAGTGCCGTTGGTTCGGGTACGGCACATAAGTAGCCAGCTGGAAAGCTTCGGGTGCGGCAAGCTGGCTGCTACGAGGTCTGGTGGGGAGGCAGACGAGTTATAGCTAGAATGTTTGTCCAAGGGTCTGAGAGCCGGTTGCCTCTGTGGTTATCCTTGGATCGGGTAACTTAGCTACAGTGAGCCTGCTTTTGGTGGAATGACTTGATGAGGTAGCAAGTAGATCGCCAAGCACATGTACTTTGACGCATGGAGGTTACCCGTGTATACAGCCTGGGCAAATGTAGGTTGTGCTGTTGCGTGGAAATGCACTCGGTTGCCTTGCTGTGAGGGCTCGAAGCCCACGGTGCTGTCAATTACTGGCAGCGGAGCCTTCGGCTTAGGCGGACTTCCACATCGTGGGCGCTTCCTGGGACGGTTATCTTCTGTTCCGCGTAGATATGCATAAGTTCTCCATGGGGGTTCTATACGATACCTGCTTCTGTAATGGCTGGCAGTAACTCAGGGTATGACAGACTGGAGACGAACAGCGACAGCTGGGGATGGGCTCCGGTAGTTGTCAGATATATCGCGACAAGGCAGAGATGCCGCTGTGTGGTGTACCACATCCGCCCAATAGGTACGTGACGGAGAGCTTGACTCGTTGGAGACGCACGGGAAATGGCTGCGAGTTACTGATCGATTGCCTGTCATGATAGATGCCCAAGCTCCTCGAAGAGAATTGGGATCAGGATGAATCGAATAAATCTACTCCCTTCTCTTATATTCTGGGTCATCCCGGCGTTTCTTCACGTAATATTCCTGCTTTCCCCCTTTCCAACAGGAACCCACGCCGTTTCCCTTTCTCCCGCCTTCTTTCCAGGCGTCAGTTACTGAGTCCTTATCTCACCGCTTAGAAACTAAGATAATTGGAAAGAGTTTCTCGATTCTGTTGTAGGGTCACTCTCCTTCTCGAGGATGCGGGAATGTGGATCTACTCCTTTGTCATATAGAAGGTCACAGAGAAAAGAGCTATGCAGTAGAGTGACTCGAGGGAGGCCTGTCGTTTGTCTGGAACCATCTAGCCAGCTTTAGGTTTTGGGCCCAGCTCACTAGCTATGATTGCTACTGACGATGCGGGAAAGGAGAATACGAGTGATCGATGTTCCACTGCCTAGTAGAACACCCCCCAAAGCGAGGCCGAGACGAAACCCATCGAAGTTGGACAGTGTTCTTTTCATTACAGGAGTTTCGAGAGCTCCAGAGGAACGAATTCATCCTAGAGGCGTAATAATGAACTGTGTACATGTCTCTGACTACTTGTATTAGACTGCCATAAGGAGGACTTTTACAGTGCGCTATGCTGCCTTATCCCGACTGTATGTCTCATTGTCACATAATGCATCTACTGATATGCTGAAAGACTACTTGATGAATATAAACAACTCTTCGGGACAAAAGCGCATAGCTTCTTTTCCTCCGACACACCATAAGCGCCACCTTCGCTTTGCACACCATAGAATAACCTACTTCTCCATGGGTCCTCCAATGTCTGGTGAGAGGATGGGACGGCACGGAGAGTACGGGAACGCAACCACCAGGGGAATAGAGGCTCCAACCCGGCCCCAGACCGAGAGTCGACAAACAGCGGGCGGAACCGCGGAGACCAGTGCCGCACGTCTATCAACTCGTTGGATTTGGGCCTCCGGCTGCGGTCTTTCGGGGAGCTCACCGATGAGCGGATGCTGCTCCTCGACGAGCTGCAAATATACGATGAGGATGCCCGCGACTTGTTCGCGAGGCTGGCGGCGGCCCACGAGCGGGTCTCGGGCAGCGGGACCTTCGAGGAGCGGAGGCACAGCCAGAGGCACCGCGGGTACTTGAGGCGCCGGGTCGGGGACGCCGTCACAAGGAGAGGGAGATCCTGTTGCGGCTGAGCGAGCTGTCCGTCGAGATCCAGTGCCGCGAGCGCGGGCGCCAGGTCAAGCAAGATCGCGAAGCCGAGTTTTCGGGGCAGATGGAGCCCCCTGCAATTGTCTACAGCGTAGTGGAGTGAGGCAGTTTCAACACGTATTCCCTCCGTTTCAGACCAACGCTCTGGATGGCTTCCACCAACCACCAAATCCCGTACTCTCTCTGTATAGCACCATCCCCCAACAATGCTCGGATAATATTTGGGAAGCAATGAAATGGCCCACCGACCGCTCGCCTCTTCAAAATTCCTCCCGGAAACTCACTCGCGAGGGCTTCATCTCGCCAGGATACACCATGACCAGGGGCTTAGGACATAGACGGAACAGTTTGCCTTAACTGGAACACATTTGACTACGTTACATCAGATATGATGGCCGTCTCTCTACTGCAGAAGATGAATCTGTTTTACTCAACCCCTCCCGTCGGAATGGTTCGGAGTTGGTCAACCAAACTTGACTGCATGGTATTCAACGGCGCCGAGAAAGATACGATTACTGGAGCACCGGGAGCGAAATGATCCAATTGTGATCTAAATCGAGGGGGCTGCTCATCAAGCGAATTCTCCGAATTTACCATCATCGAAGCCAAGCTCTTCAGCGGACGGTTTCTTTGATTCTCTGGTACTCGATGAAGCCGGAGGGGGAGGAAGTATACCAGAGCCACGAGAATTTGATGATGAAGGTGGGGGAGGGAGGGAGAACGATGAGATGTTCGCATTAGAAGGCTGTGGTGGGTCTGGCTTTCGTCTGCCAAATCTCGACGGCAGATTGACTGTAATAGTCTCTCCTTCTTTCAAGCTAAGATCTCTCTTCTCTTCGCTGTCTTTCCGCTGCACTGCCGGTGGTTTCTTTCCGGACGGGTCGCTCTTTCCCCATCCTAGTGACTTCTGCGCTTCCTGCAGCGAGACGCTGAAGTCGAAGGCCTCGCTTCTCTCCTCGAACCCAACGCCCAGAGTGGCTTTCCGTCCGGCCTCGTCCTGGACCCTGAGCGCGAAGAAGCGCGAGCTATCAGACGCGGGCTCCACGACGGCCGGTGCAGTATACGGCGCGGCTGCGAAGAGCTGGCCGTTGCTCGGGTCCTCTAAGACGATGTCCGTCTTCACCTTCTCGTCCCCGTCGGGCAAGATGACCGAGGTCTCAATAACCCGCATGCGAGCCGTGAATATCTGGAGCTTGTTGCCATCTGCTGTCCACGAGGCGGCGACATGACCTTTCCCCGGTATCATGGGCGGGATATTGTAGACATGAACGGGGCCGGCAATGAATAGGACCCTTTGAATAGCATCGGAACCAAGAGGCCGGCCGGTCGCCGGATCAATTGCTTCCATACCGGACTCAACCCCTGGACAAGGGTAACTTTCTTAAAAGATTCACTTGACGAGAAAGATCGATTCAACAGCTGCGCAGTAGTAACTCTCTATGTTTAAGTATGTACTTAATAAAGATCAAAGGCGGGAGGTTGCGCAATGTGATGCAAAGCTAATGTTACTGCACTCATATGGTCGGAGTATGTATATAGTTGTACAATACGGTACTTACAGCACCAGACGCCGAGCGGCCGGCTAAGGTGGGCTGTAACTCCCGGTGTTCTGCCGATAGGACGGATTAGCTGGACGGCCCCGTCGAAAACTTCCGTACCTACTACCTAGTAGTAGCTCGAGCTCGTTTACGATACATGCCCCCTTGGCCTACTTTACACGCTTTTCTTAATAAATTGGTCCGAAGGTCAATTTTGATAGGATTGGGCTCATCACCGAGCCCACGTCTCCAAGATGACCACTCGGAGTGTCTCTCCGGGTGCGGCGCTCCTGAGGGCATCTCGTATGTTCTCTATGCCGGCTCCCATTCCTGCTCCGCCAGGCGATTTCTCCTCGGCAACCAAACATTCCTCGCCAACTGCTACGATACCATTCCCGACACATCTTTCCGTAACGACACCATCCTCATCTCGCATCACCGGTGATTGGGGTTTCAAGAGGCCCTTGCCGCTGAAGACCACTACCAACACCACTATTCCCCTTGTGCGCGTCAGGCAGGTCGACTCGATCGAACATGTCACGGATTTCCAATCCGCATCAGATCACACCATTACCCTAGAGAAATTCCAGGAACTCCACCTACCGCTCACAGTCCCGGCTGCCCATACGAGAGACTTGCAGGACGCCACTGATAAGCCGAAGTCTGTGTTCGAGGAAGATCGTGATGTGACGGCCATACCGGAAGGAAAAGAAGAGGAATTGGAAAACAAGCGATGGAGATTCAAGGGACCCTGGCTGGCAGGAATGACAGACGGTGCATTCGGCAAATATCTCGAGAAAGAAGTGAGAGGCAGACGGACCGAATTCCGCGCATTCTTGAAGGAGCGCCTTGCAGCGGAGATGACCAAGGATCAGGCCAGCGAGGCGATCGAGAAGGTTGTGGACGCTCCGGAGCCCGTCACGGCCGCTGACGTGACGGAGAAACAGCTCGTGGAGTACATGAAGCGGCTGCGATCCGAAAAGATTGAGTTGTACCGACTCGTCAGCCGATTCCTGGACCTCGCGCCCCTCGCCCAGCCCTTTAATCCCCGAGACGCTGCTCCCAACAAGCTGTACGAGCTTAACAGGCCCAACGTTTATAGTGAAAGCGGACCACCCATTACCCACCCTTCGGCTGGTCTCTCATACCTGCGAACGCGCAGGTTCCAGGAGAACCACCCGCTTTATGGACCCCAGTTTGACCATCCGCCAGCCGAGGCAAGGGTTGTGATGCCACGGCACACGCCAACCGGGAACTACAATCCCATACTGGGCGTTGGAGGCTTCATCGCCGATATAGGGCAGGATACGTCTTTCAATACGAGCAGAGGGAGGAAGCACCAGGACCTGATGGCCTTTGACCTCGAAACTCGTGGCGGTGCCAAGAAATATGCCGACATCAAGGTAGCCAATGTCGATTCGAGGGGAAAGGTCATTATGCAGGTAGATGAGGCTAGTAGTGAGCCGGAGCTTGTCCAGAAGGAGATGATGGGACGCTACCCGCTATATGAGGAGCATTTTTCGTCAAAGAGGAAGCCGACAGTGCCTTACTACTCGAGGAGGAACGAGTTCCGCGGCCCCGGCACCCAACGTTATGGTAATTTACAGAGCTATGGACTTGGAAGAGGTGATTTTGGACGGAATCTATAAGAGGAGAACGGGACATGGGATACTTGCTTGACCTTGCCGTATCCGCCTCCCTGGAGAGGGTCTAGGCTGGTTGGGCAAGTTTCCACGGCTGACGTGCTGATCCTCGTGTGTACTATATCTTGTAGAACACCTACATGTGATGATGCCTACCTAACTTACGGATAACGCTGTATTAACTGTTGTCTACGACATCCGCATCTCTTGGTCATAGGTGTCGGCTGTTTGAAGATTATTGGCCCCTACACAATTAGCATGAATAACTCTGATAAGAAGACAACGGAATCCAGATCATCAGGGCCAGATTCACATATTAGGTCTTTAAGGCCACCAAGATCAGTAGTTTCCTGGAATGCTTGAAAAGTGACGGTGATGATGTCGTGCAGAACGGGGTGTGGATGGATGCCCACGAAGTACCGTACTGGAGACATATTCGGCGTTAAACACGAGATAGCTGATAACGGCTGATGACAGCTGGGAACACTGACGGCCGCTGGCAGCCTGTGTCATCCAGCTCGAAAACAGCAGTCAGCTTTTCAGCCAATGAAAATTCGTTGACCTGCTCTGCCCTCGTTTTTGCCGAACTCCCCACACCAAACCGAGCACACCTCAATAATTTTTGATTTGGTGTGCGCAAACTTTCCGACCTCTTCGCAAGAGTCCAAGACCGACCACGACGAACCCACGATTCCCCCCTCCTTGACGGCCTCATCTCAGCCCTGCTAACCCTCGCCCTATTCCGCAGCCAACACCGCCAACATGGGTCGCGTTCGCACCAAGACCGTCAAGAAGTCCGCCAAGGTCATCATTGAGCGGTACTATCCCAGACTCACCCTCGACTTCGAGACCAACAAGCGAGTCTGCGATGAGATTGCCATCATCTCGTCCAAGCGTCTCCGAAACAAGGTCAGCAAAAAGGCCCCTCCGTCACGCGACCGCGGACGCGAGCATACGCTGCGGAAATCTTTGTTCCGGGGAAGGAAAGCCCGCTGACAAGAGTTGAAATAAATGTACAGATTGCTGGCTACACGACCCACCTGATCAAGCGTATTCAGCGTGGCCCCGTCCGCGGTATCTCCTTCAAGCTGCAGGAGGAGGAGAGAGAACGCAAGGATCAATATGTCCCCGAGATCTCTGCCCTCGACTTCGCCCAGAACTCGGAGAGCGGCCAGCTCGACATCGATGTCGAGACCAAGGACCTGCTGAAGCACCTCGGCGTACGTACCCTCCCAGGTGCCACTACGGTAGAGGCCTGTGCGCGATCTCTGACTCTGCTTCTTCTAGTTCGACTCGGTCCCCGTCAACGTGGTTCCCGTCACTCAGCAGCAGGCCGCCGAGCGACCCCGCCGCTTCGGCGACCGTGCCCCCCGATAAACCAAGCACGTACGGAGGGTTCCTTGACGAGGATAGGGATATGTATGGTTGAGATTGGGCTTTACGGTATCGGTTCTCACGGCTATTACGGCTTCTATGGCGTCTACATGAAAAATGGACGATAGTGAGTGCATTCTAGATCTAGCTCTGCAAAAAGACGAGAGATCTTTTTCCCCACAAAGGTGTCCCCGATTCTCTGGAGAACTCCGGAGATGACGGTTGATGGCCAAATTTCCTCCCCCCCTTCGTCTCTACTCTGTGACGTGATACGTGCTGTCGGCTATGACGCTCCTGATTTTCTAGTGCCTTTTCGTTTCCGATGGCAATCCCGTTTCAAACGCCATGACACGGAACCCCTAACTGCATTTTTTGGGGAACCCTGCTGGTTGCCCTTTTCGAATGACAAGACGAGCCGCTGGGGTAATGTTTCACGACGGCAATCCAGCGTACCTGGCGTCCTGGCCGGCCAAGGGCTTGAAACTATGTTTGGGTGTTGTCTCATGGCGTTTGGGCGGGTGTCATTCCATCGACTTTGTAGTAGATGAGTGGTGATGTGAGAAATATCCAGGGGAACATCGTGACACGCAATACCCCTTCACGCTATGCTATATGCTGCTATTCCGTTGTCTTCAAAGTAGGGTATCTAGTTAACCAATTGATGCTTCTTTTCCCCAAACGCCTGTAAATGCGGAAACCGTCAATAGGTGCATGGATAATGCTGCATGCATGCAGCACATCACTCCGTTGCCTTGCCGTCCTCCCCCTCCTCCTCCTTGACGTCCGAGATCGTAGTAGTACCCTTGCTGCCTTTGATAGTCTCCGACTTGGGATCGAACTTGGTCTTGTAACCGTCGAGCACCAGATGGCCGTCACCACCACCACCAGCGGCGAGGGACGGCTCCCGCACCTCGGCGACGACCTTCTTCTCCCGGATGGTGACGTTGATGCGCCGCTTGGCCGCCCTCTTCCTGTCGGTGTCGCCCCGCTCGAGCGCGAGGTCCATGGCGTCCTTGGCGGCCTTCTGCCTCCTGTCCGTCTCGTCCCTCGCTACCTGTGCCGCAGCAGTAGCAGCAGCCGCCGCAGCGGCATCCTTATCCTCACCCTTCTCCTTCTCCGTCACTTCTCGTTGTCGTTGCCGTTGTTGTTGTTGCCGTTCCTGCTCCGTCTCCTGCTCCTCGAGGAGCTCGATGCGGATGGTCTCGATGCCGGCGCGCTCCCAGGCGGCCGTCTCGCTCAGCTGCACCTTGACGTACATGGCGCGGCGCGCGCACCGGCGGGAGCACCAGCGCTCGGCCTCGGCCCGCGGCACGATGGCGAAGTCCCGCCGACCCCAGTTCAGCAGCTTGTACTCCCCCGCGCCGGGCCCCAGCCGCGTCCGCGGCCGGCCGCAGAGCCCGTACCCGCACGACCCCAGCGCGTTCCGCTCCTCGATCAGCGCGTCGTAGTCCGACGGCTGGAACAGCCGGACGTGCGACTTGAAGAGCTCCGCGTCCTGCTCGGAGTAGTCATTGGTGGTGGAGACGGCGGAGGCGGAGGTGGTTGTTGTTGTTGTTTGTGTCGTCTGGGATGCGGAAGAGGAAGGCTTGGTGGTCGGAAGCTTGGCCAGCAGGATGATGGAGTCGGTGATCGTGTCCTCGAGCGCCCGCCGGTCGTGGATTATCTTGGCGTGCTGGACGGCGATCTCGCGCGGGTCTGGCTTCTGCTGGGGCGATGGAGATGCAGACGCAGACGCAGACGCAGATGCAGACGGGGACGGGGATGCAGCAACTGTGGGCTTCTTGAGGATCCCCTTTGGTGGTGCTTTCTTCGTCTGCGAAGCCATATTGACTGAATTTCAGATTGCAGGTTGGCTACTGAAGTTTTGACCGCGGGCGACTGACGATAAGAACGACAGGTATTGAATCTGGGAAGGAATGGCAAATGTTACATACATACAGACAGTACTGCATTTGTCCAGTACAGTGACAGCACACAGCCGGGCGGGCAATAAGGTCTTGCTTGTATTGCACAGTGTGTAAAGCCACACATAATATTTGTGGCTGAAATATGGCTTGTGCAGCTCTAAGATGTCGTAATACGTACAGAACACACATGAGGTGGGCAGCTGCTTGATTGGTTCGATGCTTCGGTGACTGCATTTTGATCGAATCCCCCGGGTTGCAATTGACGCATCAACCTCCCCCGCTCCAGGCGCCCTCCAATCTCGTTCAATCCCGGAACACACCAAGCGCCATCGATGAATCAGGCATGCAATTCTCAGGGACCCGGACGTTTCCACCAACTGCTTAAGGAGATAACAAAGCTACGGATTACCTGGTCTAGCTAGGGTTTTGCGACAATAGTAATAATAATAATAATAATAACAATAACTCGGCTTCGAACTCTTTGACTCACTGACCTCCCGTTTCGGGCTTTGGAGGTTTTGTTTCTTTCTATCGGCATGCGCTACTGTTACGTTAACGTACCTTGTTTGCATCGTTCGTCAACGTTTTCATCTTCTCCCGCAGTCCGCTGCAACTGAAAACCTGGGAATATCCGAACTCCCTTTTTGTATCTCTGATCCGGTATATCGTCAGGTTTAGCGAAAAGCGCCCGGCTTCCCTGTACTGGCTGGCGGGTTATTGTTGTATATTGTACTGTACTGTACATCGATACTGTGCAACACCTTTGTATCCCAATTCTCTACTGGAGGTGCATGTGCTGTATGTACAAAACAGACGTTCCATACGCTGACGTCGACTTTTACTCCAGCTTTGAGCTCTTACAGGTTGTTCTCCAAATGCTCAGCCTCATCGACTCACATCAATTCGCATTCGCTGAGCATCCTTCCCTTGTTTGAGAAATGCAACTACCCAGAACTCTATCCGCCGCTGGGAATAGCTGTTGACTATACCCCGAGCTTCCAATTTGTCGATATCAAAAAGTAAATACATCACCACACCGTCATCGGTTTGCATTCTTGTTCGCCGCATCCCAATATAACCTCTAGTTAAATACAACCCCGCCGGTACAATCATCATCGGCTCCTTCGGATTGAGACCCCGCGAGCTCACCCACGCCGAGCAGCCATGGCAACGGCCTTCAAGGTCAAGGCGCTCTATGAGTATGCCTCGAACCATGAGGACGACTTACCTTTCGGCGTTGGCCAGATCATCACGGTTACCGATGAAGAGGATGCCGAGTGGTACGGTGGAGAGTACGTCGATGAATCGGGTGTGAAGCATGAGGGCATCTTTCCCCGAAACTTTGTCGAGAAGTACGAGCCTACAGCGCCCCCGCGTCCGACGAGAATCCGCAAGAAGTCGGAACACGCCCCGGCTCTTCCTCCTGATGTTGCACCCCTTGCCCCCGCTGCACCTTCCGAGCCGCCTCCTGGGCAGCAGTCGGAAGAAATTCGCCAGGAACCGGCTATCGCCTCACCTCCTACATCACCGCCCGCCGCACCCCATTCGCCTCCTGCCCCGGTGGTTCCTGTAAACCAGGCACCCGAACCAGAACCCGTTGCGGCACCTGTCCCTCCACCTATTGCGGCCCCAGCTGGCGGATCTCCGAGCGCCTCTACATCCACCCAGTCGCCCCCTAAATCTCCGCCACCGACTAAACAAGCTCCTCCGGTCACGCAGAAACCAGCTAGCAATTCCTTCAAAGATCGTATTGCAGCTTTCAACAAGGCGGCTGCTCCGCCCGTTGCGCCTTTCAAGCCTGGAGGGCTCAGCTCTGGATCGGGGTTCATCAAGAAGCCTTTTGTTGCCCCGCCTCCCAGTAGGAATGCCTACGTGCCCCCGCCTCAGCAAGCTCCGACTGCGAGGGTGTATCGACGGGAGGAAGACCCAGAGATCAAAGAGCGAGAGACCCAAAACCAAGAACAGGCAGAAAAGGCCGGCCTGGCGCCTACGGCCGGCACGGAGGGCGAGGACGCAGACCAACCTAAGCCCACAAGTCTGAAGGAGCGTATCGCTTTGCTTCAGAAGCAGCAGGCTGAACAAGCCCAGCGCCATGCCGAAGCTGTTGCTAAAAAGGCGAAGCCCAAGCGTCCGCCGCCCAAGCGTACCGAAAGCGAGACAACTCAGGAGTCGCCCGCCGTAGATGAGGCAGCAGCTCACCCCCAAACGATGGAGCACAAGGATACAGCTGAAGTCGCTAGTAAGAAGTCCCTCGATATGGGCACGAAGTCGGTCGACGAGTTTAGCCCACCAAAACAGCCGTTACCGGTACGGCGAAAGTCTACAAGAGAACCTGTCGAGAATGATGGGAACGAGGCGGACATGTCCGGTGCTGGAGATACAACCGAAGGACAAGAAGATCTTACTGAGAAGGAGGATAGTGACGCCCAGCCAAGGCCCGGTTCGCGTGCTCCGGACACCGCAGCCACAGAACCGGCCGAGGAAGTCGAGGAAGAAGATGAAGAAGAGGAGGAAGACCCTGAAACCAGGCGGAGGGAAGAATTACGCGCTCGAATGGCCAAGATGAGTGGCGGCATGGGTTTCCACGGCATGTTTGGGCCACCTGGCATGGGAATGGGCATGGGCGCCCCCGCTCCCCCGAAGAAGAAGTCATTAACCGAAGAACGCCGGTCGAGCGAGGCAGCTGAAGAACCCTCCTCACCCAGAGCAGCGGCCCCACCGGTCCCAACGATAATGGCCCTGCCAGGTATGGGCCAGCCGAAGCAACAGGAAGATGTAGTTGAACCCGAACAAGGCGATACTACTGAAGAAAACGCCACACCAGTTGCAGCTCCTACCAGCCCGGAGAGCGAAGTACCAGAAGGTGAGCCTTAGGAACACAGCCATTGAGTTACTCTGCAGAATACCGAGTGCTAACGTTACCCAGTTTCGTCCCAAACCGCCGGCGGAGCACCAGCTGTTCCAGAAAGCCGCCCTGCACCGCCTCCTGTTCCCACACAGAGTATGACAATCCACCAGTGGCGTGTTGACCTATTTGCTGATGAAGAACTAGCTCGACCGCCGCCTCCACCTCCGCCCGCCGCGGTAGCATCACCAGGCTCCAACGCGGATGATGAGCTATCTGAGAATCCACCACAGGCGTCATTGGCAGAGGCTGCTCCTATAGGCCGAGCACCACCACCGCCTATCCCAGTTTCGCCCCCTCCTCTCCCGTCGTCGCCGCGCCCAAGCGTCGACAGGGGAGCTACATATTTCAGTAGCGAAGAAGCTGGGCCCACGTCACCGCCAACGTCCCCGCAGTCAAACAAGAGACACAGTCGTCCGCCCCCTCCTATACCGAGTGGTGCACCGCCCGCTACGCAGAGCCGACCGCCGCCTCCACCTCCTCCGGGTGTTCCAAGTCGTGCTTCAACCGCTGATGAGAGGGTGGCGTCACCGATGAAGCCCGGGCCCCTGGACAATGGAGAAGAAACCGAAAATACTGAGTACGAGGGCGACTACGACACCGATATTGCATCCTCTGCACCGCATAAGGATGCTCTCAGATCGCATGGGCGGGAAGGGAGCTTAGATGATAGCACATCCGTGCTTTCCCCTGTCTCTGATGCCCCGCCATCCTTGCCTCCGCCGCTTCCTACTGCTGCAGCTCCCATGACGGGCCCGCCGCCGGTTCCTAGTAGGTCTGTACACAGCCCTAGAGCATCCGTCGATGTGCCTCGCGCTGCTCCTCCACCCCCACCCCCACCAAAGGAGGCATCGCAATCACATATTGTTGATGACTACGATCCTTATAATTACAACGGGGGTCAAGCGGTCCCCGCGTCTCACTCCCATAGCTTGTCGACACAAGAGGAAGCCCAGCCTACCCAAGAGGCCACCCCGAGTTATCAAGCATCGCCACCTCCCCGTGGACCGCCATCCGCGCCTGCGCCTGCGCCAGCCCCAACCCCAGCGTGGGCACCCCCGCGACAATCTTTGGATGTTCAGAGGGCAGGGGGTGTACGGAGGTCAGCGGACGCACCCAGGCCGTCGATGTCTGCAGAAACCGGGTTTATGGCTAATGATATCGACTTGGCTACACAAACGCACTGGTGGCTCTCGCCAAATGGACTTCCTCCGGTTTATCAAGGCCGACAGGACATTTATTCTGAAACTAAGGAGTCTACTGTATCCGCGCCCGATGGTCACACGTCAGTTGCAAAGGAGATCTCCATTCTTTTCCAGGACTTTTCGCAGACAGTGGTCACGGTCGTCTTCGACCCACAAGACCCTTCGAGCACCGAGATTGAACAGCGACACGAGGCACCTCCCCGGACTCTTCGCCAGGACCAGTTAGAGCAGGCGTACGAGAGGTACGGACGGCAAATCACAAGTGCAGTCACTTCAAAGAGTAACTCCGTTGTGGGTGATGGGACGCCTCATGGTCTCGTCTACGAACTCCTAAAACCTTTCCCGGATGCACTGCGTCCTGTCGGCAAGCGCGCTTACGGCGCCCTGGTCTACGCCAACCTTGCAAACGCGTCGACGCAGATGAATGACGAAATCCGGCCTGGAGATATCGTGTCCTTCCGCAACGCCAAGTTCTCTGGCAAGCACGGTCCGATGCACGCCAAGTATTCGACGGAGGTGGGCAAGCCGGATCACGTAGCTATCGTGGCCGAGTGGGATGGCACCAAGAAGAAGGTGCGCGCATGGGAACAGGGGCGCGAGAGCAAGAAGTGCAAGCAGGAGAGCTTCAAGCTAGATGATTTGCGGTCAGGCGAGGTCAAGGTGTGGCGCGTCATGCCCCGTTCCTGGGTCGGCTGGAGTAGCTCGAACTCCCAGGACTAGAGGCCCGAAAGGGAGCGGGAGCAGCGGCCCTCGTACGAGTATATCCTGCCGGTACTCATGAGAGTCAGCACAGACGGGCTCGAGCGTGCTTCGACCAGTAGTCCTTACCTCCCACTGCCCGGTGGCGGGTGGCGGATGTGAGAATATCTCGCCAACGGGGTTTGCTTGGCGAGTTCGGATGGGAATACGCGTCCGTTCGTACCCGCGCACCTGCGTACAGAGGTCCGTAGAATAGGGGGTTTGTAGTGAGACCCGGGTCATTGTATGAAAAGTGGCAGGCAGTCGATATAATGGTTGGGCGAGGGGGAGGTGGAGAAAGGGTCTGTCTTGTACGTTTGGGAGGTCGCCCCCGGGGACCGCACACCTACTACTCGCTTGTCACATGACCATTATCGCATCAGATAATACACACGCACACAAACACACACCTACACATAGTCATCATAGCTATTCGTCGCTCATCAAATGAAACTACGGATCGCATACTCATCATCCAAACTAGTCACTGCCAGGGCCTTCGTCATGACTGCCCCTAGAGTTGTGACTAGCTATCTTACCTAAAGGCCAGAGAACAGACATGCCGAGTCGACCGGCCGCCCGGTTATCCTAGTTTAGAGACGGAGCGGCGCGGAATCGCGATCCCTTCCCTATTCATCTACCTATCGGCTCGTATGTGGCAATGATCCCGACGTGGACTACCGTGCGTACCGGCAGGCACCCCACCCAGGGAAGAAACCGGCGGTACCCCGACCCCGCGGTCCGGTTGAGTTACCTAGACATATAAGAACCCAACAACCCCCACCACCCCCCGGGTTCCCCACTCATCCCTCGCCGGGGATCCCCGGGGGGCGCGAGATGCGTGGACGGACGCGCCCCCCACAGGGGCTACTCAAGTATATATATGTGTGAAGGCCCGCGCCCACGCCACGCGCAGGCAGCGAAAAACGGGGTTGGGGGGTTGCTTCCGCGTCGTTCGAATGGCCGCCGCTGCTCCGTCCTTCTGGATTCCGCGATGCGAATCCGACCGAGTACGCCCTTAGCGTTGGTTATGTTAGGGGAATAATGACAGATGGGCTGAAGACTCTTGTCGTCGAGGCAGAGGGTGGCAAGAGAGATCGGCGGGGGAAGGACTTCCCTCGAGACAGGTCCGCCTTCTCCCGCGAGGAGGAAAAAGAACGGGTCGAGGGAGGCACCCCCCCGCCCGTCCTCGCGGCTCCGGGGGGTTCTCGATCTATCCATGGATGGGGACCGCTGCGGGCCGCGCGCGAGCGGCTACGTGTTGGGCCGTCGCGGGTTCGATGTTGTAGCTCGAAGAGGATTCGAGGAGGAGGGGGGTTGTTGGAAAGGGGGAAGTGGGGAGGGGCATCTCCTACATACATACACGCATACATATATATACGCCTCGGCCGAAGCTACTCGGATGAGATAGGCGTATCGGGCCAGGACGTTTCCCCATCCTGTCACCGCAGAGAATGGATTTCCTTTCGGGTCTCTACTTGATGCATTATCTTCCGGTCACGAGTATATTTACTATTGGATACATCCCGGGCGAGATGCTTGGGGGGGCCCATAGATGTATTTCCACGTGGTAAGCAACGATGTATTTCTAGAACTATCCGTCATCCCCTAACCGGTCCCTCGAGACCCCCGACATTCGCCTCTCGACGCGTCGCGCGGACGCCTTTTGTTTCGTTCTTCGAGGCGTATAGGTAGGTGCTAGGGAACGTCCTACCGTAGCGGTACGAACAGGGAATGCCGGACATTTGGAGAGAGTCAATGCTATCCCTTACCCTGAGAGACGGGAATGCCGTTCGGGCTAGACGAGAAGGGGACCAGCCTTCATTCCAAGCAAGCTGGCAGGCTTTATCTTGGGCTGTTATACGCAGGGAAAGAGAGAGAGAGAGAGAGATCTTTCCAGGAGAAGGATGTATCACTCTCTGTCCGCTGCCGCTAGTAGGACGGCATCGATGCTTCTTCCGCGATAATTTTGAAGTTGTGTCCGCCCGGAATGGACACTTGATTTGAGACCTTGAACGACTCTATTAAATACCCTGAAGGATACGCAATGAAAGGTAGAAGCATCAGCGCAATATAAATAATGAACACCAGCAGTGGGCAGATGAGCACAGCTGAACGTAGCTGGCCGTCGTAACGTTTATAGCCTTAGACCGGCTCCCTTTCTTTTTTCCATTACCGGGGGAATGCTGCCATCCTTGAGCATCCACATGGAGTTGTATTCATTCAACTCATGATGTGCTCCGGTGCCTGCCTGCTAGAGTGCTGGTAGGGACTGGCTCGGAACAGCCTCTAGTCAGTTACTGGAATGACTACATCAACACTGGCTAACAATAGCACAGATACTATCCTAGACACTAGACTACTGATAGACTCGCATAGCGGAAGCTATAGATAAGTCGTTATTACATGGTCTACGGTGGCAGCGTCTCGATTATCTGCTCTCTTGATAGGGAGAGGAGCTGAGGGACCAAAAAAAGGGGGCCGGGGACTAGTGGCCATTTCTCAGGTGCCACGCCAGCAACAGCCCGTCACCTTCAAGGCTAGACCAGTCCACCTATGAATTTCCGACTGGTGGCAGTGGCGGCAGAGTCGCATCCGAAAGGGTAATAATACGAGGACATAAGACGAAAGGTTCGGCAGGTTAAATTCGGCGGTGGCAGCAGCGGGAGATGCCCATGTTCGAACCCCGACACTCAGTTGGGCCATCCCAGAAAACCCAAGTCGTAAAAACTGACATTGGATGTGTTTGCTGCTTATATAACATACCCTCTTTGTGGAACGGGAAAATCCGCGCGGGTTGACGGACGGCGACGGAGTTTACTTCGGCCGCGGATGGATGCAGCTGTGGGCGGGAAAGCCAATGGCGACGGGGCTGACTAAAAGAGGGCAAGGGACCCCGGAATTGACGAAGACCATGGGTAAGCGACTCACGATCCCCTCGAGGAGTTTTTTGCCTCTTCGCGCGGCCAGACGCAGTGGGACTGCAGCACATGGGCGAGCAGAACTCTTCAAGCAGGTCGATGCGAAATAAGAGCAACGACTGTGAATGAATGTACGAATCAGACCCCCCAGCGAGAAATTCGACCGGGCTGGATCGACCCCGGCGGTGGTTATCGTGAATCAGATGCTTTACAAATTCGAAAGCCAATAAGTGAGCGGTTTATCGGACTGCAGGACGATGGGATTTAAAACGCTGTAGCCAATGCTCTGGGGGGCGGCGGCTTGCGCTGTCGTGGGGGGGATCCAATGGGAAGGATGTGCCGCATGTAGTAGGGTTGCTTGCGTCTTGTGACCATCCTCTGTACGACGATGCATTTTGCTAATACTCACGATACTCACTGCGCGCATAAAGAGAAAACACAAAAGAGGTGGTTGAGGAGGATTGGAAAGGCGTGGACAACTTGGCGCAGTAGCAAAGAGCCGCGAGTGATTAAGGAGCAAGAAGGTGCTCGATCTAAAATTTTCAGGTAGTGTTGCTCTCCAATTCAGGGGTAGCTTTGAGGGTCAGGGATGTCTCACCCTGAATTCTCCCGCCACGAGGGCTTGCATATCCCAAGGAATGCGACTTGCCGAAAGCGCATCAGGATCCGGCCCGGACAAAGAGCGAATCCAATGGGCATGCAGCCCGTATGTCTAATTCCAATTGCTCTGGAGGTTTCCACGTATCAGTGCGCGGTTCATTGGGCCTCTCCATGCATTTGGACCACGAACTACTATCTGGGAAGCTCCGGAGTCGATATCAGCGTCTCCGCTAGATACGCTAAATAGTTGTTGCTGCGCTTAAGCCTAAGCTTCTCGTGAACGTGTAAGTGGTCTATTGCTCGTAGACCATGCCGTTGATGTCCAACCCAAGGATTAGAACTGCATCGCAGACAAATGAGTTACGAGGACGTCTTAGGCTCCCGAGGAGGATCTGTTTGCTCGGGTAGTTTCCGCCGTTGTTCCCGTAAACACTGCATTAGGATGATGACTTAAGATCATCAATAGTAGAATAGTAGATCAATGGCCCCCGAAATCCCCCCAATGTGGTGAAAAGGTGGGTGCTTGCTACGCCGTGCGACAGCTGCCTTTCCACAGAAGGAACAGATGTGGGCCATCCTGTATGACGGTTACAAGCCTCTAGGAATTCAGCAGTCCGTCAAAGCGATTGTCCACAACTGGGGCTACCCGAATTGCGTCGGTAGGGACACAAAGAAGAGCAACCGAGAACATCCAGTAGCCTGGATTACCGACTCCGGCAACCTGCATGGTGGGGTGCGTGACAGGACAGACTGTTACACACACATTCGTACTTTTCGCAGACCAAGCTTGCCATTCTGTTCTCGAATAAACAACATTGAAGCGAGGAGCGCAGACTGAAAATCAGCTTATGCTTCGTTACCAGTTTAGGAAAGCTACTCCTTGTGTAATTGACTCGGTGATCCGATGGGATGGCGGATAACGTGCTTCCCGAGGCAAAGAGTAGAACTTCCTAGGTATCGTAATGACATCCCTTACATCTAGGAGGATGGAGAAATGACGACTATGAGTTGTCTGAACCATGGGATGGCAATGTGGGCGTGACAACGAGCAACGCCGGGGGTGCACCACGTCCGGGTCAGCGCAAGACCACGGAATACTAGGCCGAACCGGATCAGACGAACCTAGCACCCGACAACCCGACTGGAAGGCTAAAGCGCTTGAAGACAAGAGACCCAAGGCTCCCCGACCAAAGCCCGTGTGATTCCGTGCCGCCTCTGCCACAGCCCGGGGCTTGAGGGAGAAGATCAAAGGCCCGCCATTCCAGGCTCAACCACTGCGCCGCGTCGTATGTGACCAAGTAGAAGAGCCTAGCGTCCCAAAGCTGCAAGACGTTGCAGGCACGTGTTTGTGAACACCTCTGTAGTATGTGCTTAGGAGCATGGATGTAGCATGGGAGATCGATCTAATTATGCCAGCGAATGAGCAGTTGACACAAAACTGCGCCGGATTGGACAACCCACGACCCGCGGAAGATTAAAAAAAAAAGTTGCGACGAGAGAGAGTATGCTAACCAGATTTCATTTAGTAGGAAGTCAGAAGCCATACTTACGTACACGTGGGACATCCGGCAGCTGGCCTTGCTACATAGTACTCTACGGCTTCAAAGATTCGAGCATTGGTGATAAGGCAGAGTGGCCGTGAATTGACGACCTCCCGCGAGCATAGCGATGCTGCAAGACGGAATTTACTTGCTACTCAAGCGGTCGCAAATCGATGGTTTTTATGAAAAAGGCGCTAACTGAGGAGGACCTATCAACCCGCGCAATTGGTATTGCGATGGCTCAGGTTACGCATTGGAGATCTATTGGTCTATTAGCATCACGAGATGGGGCTCGGTGGACAGCTTCAAAACGGGTATACTTGGTAGAGCCGTTTGAGCCTGGGGCTTAGCTCTTAGCTTTGGCCATTGGCATTACTAGGTAGGCAGTAGGCGTCGTGGAAAACAAAAATAGAACGTCACCCTGTGGCTCTGTCTCTGTTGCAGCCCCAAAGAGGTACGGATAAGGTAATCAATCGCCGGCAAAAAGGAGGGAGACACTCACCTGTATTAAGCATCATTGTTTTTAGCATTCGAGTGACACGTAACACATTCACTAGTATACAATCAACAGCCAGTAGGTATGTTAAAGGGCGCCATTGGCTGGGCCACGAATCCTAGGCCAATAGACTCGCGCGATCTGACGCTTATATCCGGGTCTTGAATGATTCCAGGAAGACAAAGGCCAGGAGTTTGTAACTGCACAAGAGTCTGACAACATACCGGTAGTAGACAAACGTCATTCTCCTTACCAGCTGCAGTTTCCTGGTTGCAAACTCCAGTCAGGTGACACAGACGGGGCATACACATGTAGTCGCGCAGTAGGGACTGGAGATACCTGCATGGATGTAGGTTATGGAAGGCCGTGGACATAGATACGTAAGCAGTGTAAGATAAAGTATGACAGAGAGTCTAACGTCGTACAATAATCGACGTCAACCAAGAATCGAGGAGCAGTCGCAAAAAACTTTTTGACTCGAATGTGGTGGCCGAACCTGGATTCTGCATAGAAGTCAGTTGGATAATAGCAGCGAGCCACAGGAATACAGCAGCACACCCGGCAACAATATTACAAATTACACGTAGGATTGTTACCAATGGAGTTGCTGACGTTCGCCGAGGCGTTCGGTCTTGTCCGGTTCGGTGTGAATGGGAATCACCACGCGTAGGATACCGCGTAGCCCTAGACCAGATCAGCCGGGATAGAAATTCTTTCATTAGTGAAAGCGTGCGTTGCAACGGGAAGATTACCCACTTGCGGATAATGTTTCAGAATATGTAGTAAATAGTCGATCTTGACAATCATGGCTATCAAAAAATGGAAAGCTGGAGACCTAGTTCGGCGAAGAGAAAAGCTCGGATCTCTGTCGCCTGGCCATTCTTTGGGTTAGGCAGTTCCGATATTTCTTCGGTTTCGCATTCCGCCGATCAACCAGTCGCTTGGGACTAAATCAGATGCTTCCTTCAACAAAAACAGTCGGTGTCTGCATCAACGGCGGCGAGAATGAGGCTTTGCTCCGAGATGCCATTGCCTTCCGGTGACACAGTCCCTGTCTATTAGGAGGCTGGTGATCACATTTTGTCAGTGGCACCAAGTTACCGTTAACTGCACAACACGGAGACCGACATCATAGAGCGCACATTTATGCCTTACTGACAACTGTACGACAGTGCTGTCAGTGCACGGCGGCAGTGGGAGTTGATCAAGCGCTATCATTAGTGGGCCCAATGGGGGATTACCGCGAAGAGCTGTGGTTCCACCCAAGCCACCCGCTTGACCATGACTGGGTTCCCCCCATCACCCCACATCTTTCCTGGTTCTCATACGTATCGCTCGCTTGTTCAAAATGCAGCCATTCGTCATGACGACAGATGCTGCTCGTGAAAAGCCCGGGGCATAGGGGTCAACATGCAAGTAGGGGCTAGCCAGCTATCTCGGTGCTACCAACACTAGGTAGGTAATAAAATAAGAGAAGAAGATATGAGATGCTTCTGGCATGTCTCCGATCCTAGTCCGGGACTCCGGGGGTGCGCGTGGCATGGCTCACTGGCCTGAACCACTCTGATGAAATGCCGTCAGCTAACCCATACCTAAGCTCTAACCAATATCTGTGAAGCCTTCTCCATCATTCCACTTTACGTACGTACCCTCTCCCCTTTCTCTCGTCGTGCCATGTTGCTCCAGTCAAGCCATCCATTCTCTCTTATAATGGACCGCTGTCTATCCTCGGTGTTCTGTCACTAGTAGTTCAGTGACACATCAAACTCTCAATCTTCGAAAATAGATCCATTCTGAAGGCGGGGGGGGGGGGCGGGCGGGGAACGCGCCCCCCCCCCCCGCTCCCCAAGCCGTCAATCTCACGCCCTGCCCTCTAAGGATTGTTGAGGCCTTACTTCACCCCCTCGCCCGAGGCCCGCTAGGCGTACACTGAGAGGTTCCTAGGAGCATTGCCCTTACGGTAAAGCCCCATTCTCAGGCTCCAATCAACCATTATCAAACCAACACCAGGTGATGTGCATGGGCTCCACTTGCCGCCTAAGCCTACAAGACCGACCCTGAGACAAGCATCTGAGATATAAGACATAACAGCCGCCCAGGCTGTACGCTCTTTGACTAAGCCCTAGCCTTCGCCAACTCCCATCCTAACTCATACTACATTACACCATGTCGCGAAGCAACGATCCCGCTCCATCTGACCGTACGTCGGCCTCACGAGACTCGAGGCGGAGCGCCGAATCTTATGACTCTCGGAGCACCGCTCCCACGTCCTTCTATAACAGTCCCAGGCCGTCTACGAAAGGGTCGAGCTCGGAGGTCCTCAGGTTTCAGCCGTCGTGCCATGACGAAGATCTGTCTCCCTCCACGAGCTTGTATCCGCGGTCATCTGTTGATACCTACTCGTCACAAGCGTCCAGCGCCGACCTCGAATCCATTGACACCGAGGGTGACGTCGATGCTGAGATTCCGCCGTTGCCGGTCTACTGCCATGAGATAGAAGAGGCCAACGTCCGCGCTTCGACGCCGGAAGATTTTGCTGCTCTGTTCCCATCGATGAACAGGTTGACAATCCGTCATGACGACTTCACCTCGGACGGCAATATGAACCTTCGGGTTGACACAGTCGTTTCTAGCCGACGGAGGAAAATTATCCAACTGTTCCACTTGCGCATGTATGACCTCAACAAGCGAGACTTTTCGCTACGGAGGTATTGCCGGGATTCCGGGCGCGAAGTGTGTAGCTCGAAACGCAAGTACATCGAGCCCACCGCGGCGGCAGCCCGACCGATATTGCAACGGTCCGTGTCGAGCGCGATGAAGACTCTCACAGGGCGACCGCAGCTCAAGCGCGCCTCAACTGGCGGCTCCATGTTCTCGAATAGGAGTAGACCAGGAACCGGCAACTCGGTTGCTGAGGCGGATGATGAGTTTGCGGATGCGTTTGGTCAGGCATTTTCTCTCGATAAGCCGAAGCCTCGCCCGGTTCCCACGAACACCCTCAAGCTCGAATTCTCTAACTATGCGAGGGTCGACATACAACGACGGGGGAACCGGAACACCAAGCGATACGAGTTCGAGTGGTGGGGTCACAAGTACTCATGGAAGAGGGTTGTGGATAAACACACAGGCGTGATCTCATTCCACCTGCTCCGAGGCGGCAACAATCACTCCCCGGTGGCGCATATTGTTCCCGAAACTCGTTCCCCCAATCAGGTCGCCATAGACGAGCGGGCTGGAGGATGGGTCCCTCCCTGTCACATGTGGATCAGCGACAAGGACATCATCGATGCTATGACTGACGTGGCAGAGTAAGTGCTTACATGATTCCAACACTTTTCGTACAGCATACTAATTTCTACAGCGTTGTTGTCGCAACTGGTCTCATGGCACTTGTCGACGATTGCATCAGAGAGAGGTGGCAGCCCAAAAAGCCCCGTCGCCTCAGCCTGCCTCTCACTCCCAAAACCATGGACCCAAGAGCCTTTGTACAACATATATTCTCTCGGCGGGCTTCGGAAACCCATGCCACCAGCCCTCTCCGCTATCACACTCCAGTCGCCGCCTTCTAGACTATCTAGAGGCTAGGCGGCGTCGACGACAGTACACCCCTCGAACCAGTGAGGCACCGATCATTCCTTTGCTTTGTTGGTACGTTCATTACGTGCAATTACGTTTACCGTCGATGGTTTTCCACTTCATCATCGCCGATGTTTCCTTACGAATGCATTTATGGGAATTCGTACCCTTATCTATCCAGCACCACATCCCCAGCTCGTGGGCCGGGGTCATAACATGGTCTCGCACCCTGCATTCGAGTATAACAGGTGATTGATCACTCGTTATCTCATCTAATGTTATAATTGCGACATTCTTGTATATTTAGCCACTCCCCCATTCCTTTCTCGTTCTTTTCATATGTCGGGAATCAGTCACTTCCTCAACGGGCCAAGTGGCGCGACCAATAGCGCGCCACGTTATTTGTTCACATTGCATCTCTGGAGTTTTCCTTTTTGTTGGAACGCCAAGGGTCATTTGGCGTGTATATGAATTGTATAAAAATACGGTGGCCAAGACGTGGACGCGCGCCAGGATATCAGGGACATGAATATTCGGAAATGGGTTGTAAATCAGCGATATACCACTGAAGGTCGGGGACGAAGACATATGACGGCGCCTGGGACTGGCATCTGTTTCATTATACCCCTTATGAGAATTTTTCGCGCGAAGGAACCCCGTGAGGCTAGAAGAAGAAAAAAAATAATAACAGAGTTTACAAAATACCTTCTGGAGTTGTTGCTCCGAATCGCCTGCAACTCTTTTTCCAAAACCAGCCATCATGTGCGTGGTTGGACATGCAAAGTGCCTCCCCCTGATCTTCTTAGTCACACCTTGCTCGAAGAATCTTAAACCTCAGATAGTTAAGCATATCAGTGTTGCTATTGGCAGAATCGTCGGCTTTGACCCTTTCCATTCAACGGTTGAAGCGTCGTAGAGCAATTAGACCGTCTTCAGCCAACCAAGGCCTCTCATGTGACTGACTCCCCAAGTCCAAAGTGGTATGCCGCGCCTCCAGGATCGTCGTGCGGGCTCAGTTCCTTCTGGGAACCAGGTGCGTAGAGGCCTTCCCAGGGGCGCGGAAACTCTGCTCAAAAAAGGGGGTTGCGAGGGCTGACGAAAACATAAAGCATAATTCACATACAGAGGCCGGCGAGGCGTGTGCGAAACCTCGGAGAGAAAGGAGATAACCGGTGGGTCGACGTCGTCTCCTGTTTTCTCGTGATTGGTAGCCCATATGAAGCACCTTCCCCAGATGATCATCGTGGGGTCGCGGACCCGGAGGGATTCAGAGCTGGGAACCAGTCCGTCTATCCTTTGCCACGAGGGCTCAGAACTTTGTAGCTTGGCCGCTTCTAGAGGAACCAGTGGACGGGGTGACATCCGCTCCATCCCTCGTGACGCCCAGGAAGGACCGAAGCTTCCGAGCGAGAAGGTGGGGAGCCATTGTAGATATGCAATGACTCCTTCGGGGTCTCACTCCATTGGGTGAGAGGAAGTCGAAATTATGGCGCCTATATGCGCCCATCCTCCCAGATCCATTTATCACAATACTGAGAATGTCTCCCGTGACCTCCATACCCATATTATCAGTGTATGGTCCCATAATGCACATACTTCGTATAGTTGCTTTCGTGGGCAAGTTTGAAGGGTTCGCAAAGGCTTATGATTGGTACACGAAAAAAAAAATTCGTAGAGCCAGGAGGTGCCGTGGTCCAGCTAACTATGAATACGTGTAATAAGGGGTGACACCCGAAGACTTCTGTAGAAAATTACTGGTCAAGGCACGGGAACTTACAAGCAGATGCTTGTTAATAAACTTCCTTGCCAGGTAGCTTTCACAATTCTCTTCGGTTTGTCCCTGAATATTAAGACAACAGCAGTCCGTACAAAGAGTACTAGTAGGAGAAAGCGTAGCTTGAATATAAACCATGGCTTTATTCTTCTGCATTCATTGTAGCACTTTCCAGTACGTTTGTAGACTTGCGCCGAGTCAGAGGCCTTATGTTCTACGCAGCGAGTTGACAACGCTGCATTGTCTATCGTTTCACCCATTCCTTTTTAAGGGGCTAGATACGCTATCCGAGCTCCTTTACCCCTATTGAAAAACCGTGTCTGCTTTCCAAACGAAGTATGTTTGAAGTTTATGAGAACATATATATAACAAAGCACAGTAAATACTGGTCTGTAAAAGCGATAGCTGGACCTTTAGCGGATGATTTAGCATATGGACCGATTATAGAGCACCGGAAACAAAGACATTCCTCGAAATGTTTCTGACATTAAACTCAGTATTGCTCAATGGCAGACCTGGAAACTAAAGAATACCTGGAAAAACCTAACAAAGTACAGTAAACCCGGCCACTAAATTTCTATCCGTAATAGACAAAGCCATGAATTGAGTGGGCATGTAACAATGATTGCTCCTGCAGTGGTTGGTGTGACAACATGAGCCCTACTTCCGTGCGCGGAAAGGCCAGAAGATACCACGTCTCCATATTTGAGGACGGACCCTGATAAACAAGGCTGCCCCGGACTACTTAGGACTTGCGATATTGCCTTTACATCTTAAGACAAGACTAGGGTGTGCAGCCTTAGATTTCCATTCTTGACATTATATGAAAACCACCAGGACTTGGAGCGCGCAGATCTCAGCAGGCTGGACAGCATAGCCTCCAATATTGTATCGTTTCCCTCGGGTGTGCGCCGCTACTCAATCCGGAAGCATGGGCCCCACGATCGATATCGTCCGTCACGCGGAAGCCTTCCATAACATCATGGGCAGTGGCGTCCGTGACCCGTCGCTAACACCGCGAGGCAAGGTGCAATGTCAAAACCTAGCACTCGAGTTTCCGTACAAGGATTTGGTCACACATGTCGTCGCGTCCCCCATGAGGCGTACCATCGAGACGGCAATGCTTGGCTTCGGAGCGGTCTTAGCGGCGGGCAAGAAGATCACTCCGCTACCCGAGCTCCAGGAAGTCAACTCGTCGCCGAGCAGCACCGGGTCGCCCGCAGACACACTGAGAGCAGAGTACGGCGATGCTGTGGACCTCGCACGCCTAGATAACGACTGGTATCTGAAGGGTTCAGATACGGAATTCGCACCCGACCCGGCGAAGGTCGAAGCGCGGGCTCGGCGGGCGCGCGTCTGGCTGCGGGAACTAGCCCACACCGTCGCCGCCGACGCGCACATTGTGGTCGTCACGCACGGCGAGTTCGCGCACTGGTTGACGGACGACTTCGTCGGCGTGAGCATGACTTTCAATACTGGCTGGTACAACGCCGAGTTCCGGTCCTACGAATTCGCGAGCCTCGACGGAGGCGATACCGAGGCGGCGTTGATCGAAACTGCCACAAGTCGAGAGAAGCGCGGCAGAACTGCCAGGTTGCAGGGTCCTTCGAACGATGCAGAGTTCAAGAACATCGCGGCCTTACGGGTGCGGCAGTATGCTGTAATAGCCGAGGAGTCAGAATGGGAGGACGTGCAGAGTGATGCGGAAGTTGATCAGTGAGCCTGATCATTTGACTGGGGAGAGTTTATGCGAACCGTCCCGTTCCACCAACTCGGTCGAGCTATGGGGCATTGGCAACGTAAGTTGTTCACTATCTCCTCTTATCATATTTTCTAACACTTCCTACAGGGAATGATTGTGATCAAGGCTGCGGGAGGTGCATTCAGCCGAGGATACGCGTTTCCAGATTCATGACCAATCCTTCCCTCTCCGGCGACCTCGACATTCGGTATGGCAACAGGTTGAGGCACCACATGTACAGGCGGTATTTTTATAAAAGGCTTTGTACGCCATCGAAGTTCCTCAGCTTGCTAGTGCTACTCTGAGTACGATTTTGGTCCTGCCCGCGGTTTCTTAAAGAAGTTGAATGGCATGCCTGACCAGATTATCAGAGTATAAATGCGTTAAAACGGCAACCTCGTCCATTTCGCTATATATAGAGAGAGCGGGGAAGAGCAGGGAACTGGATCTAAATAAGAATACATCCGCCACCATGCCAATAGTAATACCAGCTTAGTTCGTCAAACGGCGAATAACCTCCTTCGTGCTCGGCCTTGAAGCTCCCGAGCGCGAGAGGAGCAGTATTGTGAGATTTAAGACCTAATAATGTCCCGCCATGGTGTGGGGCCTCACATTTTTCAGGTCTGACAAGTATGTGCCGGGCACCCAACTTAACCATCCATTCCGCCAGCGATTTCTCCAGACCGCCTCCGCCGCCGATGATGACGTACATAGAATTCGTAGCAACTTCCACAGAGGAGATGGCTGCAGACATGATAGGTACAGTACCGGCCTCGCAGACCTCGAGGGCGATCTTGCCGATATGCATGCCGGTCTGCATCGAGCCGAAACGACTCCTCGGCCTTCGAGAGCGGCATCGCGGTGACGCGGGTCGCGGGCCGCACCGCGCCGCCGCTGTTCCTAAGCAAGTCCACAGCCTCAGCAAATGCGCGCACCGCGGCGTCCAGGTTACGGTCGAGCAAGTCCAGCGTGTTGACCGAGTGGAACAAGACGTTGCACAGGAACGGCCCACCAGGGGCCATATAAACGCATCGATCACCCCAAGTAGCTTGGAGAGATCCTTCCCTCCTTAGAGTCAAAGCTGCCAGGACAGCCTCAATTTGGATGTGACATAAGCCTGGCTAGCACGTATAATATTGTCACACTTACTAGGGAGCAGCTGTACAGCTCTTGAGAGGGTTGATATTGTTAACCAGGAAGCTAGGAAGCGGTGAGCCCACTTGGTGGTGTGATCTACTGATATAGGGCTTCGGAGAGGATCAACGTTGTTCCAAGCGATCCCTATAGCCTTGGGGGGGCCCTTTTCTGCGACAAATATGTATTCATACACGTGCAGTATTTTATTTATTGATATGCCACGTAACTTTTGCGTTAATGATATACATATATATACTAGAGCAAGGGATATTACAAATGCGCAGAAACTAACTTGATGCTTGCTGTGCTCGCATCTGATTCTGTATTTAGATTATCATTTATCTTTAGTTGCTATGAAGGAATCAACTATGTCTCAGCATGCCGTCCGGAGCGTCGTTCCAACTAGACGCAGTCGACATTATATTACACTAGGCGACCGTAAATAGTATATTAAGCGAGTGCGAGCGCCAAGGATGCAGCCGAGTGGTGCATGCCAAGGTCTATTATATCTGACGCGTAAGGACGCCTCCCGTGGAGTGAGATATCTTTGGAGATCGCTTATTAGCGCTGGACAGAGTGCGAGGATCCTGGTCTCCCAATCGATGTTGTGATGCGTTGGATGCGCTGCGCCCCGGAAATAGTTACGGCCGTTACGCGGCTCTGTCAAGTGCGGTTTCATAGAGTCACCGTTGCCAGCTCAAATTGTGATGCGGTTTTCGCTTAAAGGGGGTTGGATGCTGCTACCGCGGAAGCAGTCTGTTTATCTGGGCGACATTACCGATGGCATAGCAGCTCACCCCGTTATCCTTCGTATACGACCTCGGGGATGGCCGTTTCATGAAAGTGCCACTATAAGTTCAACGCAAAATCTGTCCATCCCAACGGACATTAAATTTTACATCTTGGATCCGGAAGAATGGCCGACGTGCCTTCAGGTTCTGGGCCGCCGCCGCCCCTGCCGCCCTACATCGTCGTCTTCGGCCCTAACGCTAATTGCACTCTGGATCTATGTCCGGTTGTGTATAGTGTATACGGCTACCTTCCGAACTTTGGGGCCAATATCGCCTTCGCTATACTGTTTGGTATTGCGTTTATCGTCCACACATGGATGGGCATCAAGGGCCGTAACTGGTTCTTCATGACATGCGTCGACGTAGGCTGCCTCTCTGCTGTCATCGGATACATGGGGCGCATCATAATGCACAGTAACCCGTTCAACTTCATTGCCTTCATGATTCAGTTACGTATGTTGAACCGCGCACTCCTGAAGTCTCCTTGAATGCAATGATTTATGCTGACCTAAACTGTTCGAAGTCGGCATAGGCGTCGCTCCCGTCTGGTACTGTGCGGCGATCTACGTCACCCTCTCAGACACCATCGTCTACTTATCGCCCAGCTTGTCCCGCCTCCAACCGAAAGCCATCTACTGGGTCTTCATACCGTGTGATCTGTTCTCCATCATCTTCCAGGCCGTGGGCACGGGCATGTCGGCTCGGTCTCGCGGGATGACCCAGCTCGGGGTAAATTTGGCGTTGTTCGGGCTCGCGTTTCAGCTTTTCGCCCTCACGATGTTCCTTGTCTTCTTCACGGACTACCTCGTCCGCTATATCCGTGCTGGCAACGGTCCGGAACTAAGTTGGCGTATCAAGGCTTTCGTGGGCTCTTTGGCGTTGGCTACGTTGTTGATGGTTGTTCGATCAGCCTATCGAGTCTATGAGCTACGCGAGGGCTTCACGGGCGATGCTATGAGACAGGAGGCTCCTTTTATCGGGATTGAGGGAGTGTAAGTTATATTACCTATGTCCTTGTCTATCACACTTTCCCTCACCTCGGTTCATGCCCCAGCATAACCCGACTGTTTTAGCGAAAACCCGAACATCCAGTCCTCTTTTAAACTTTAGTGGACGCTGATATGAGTCTTAGAGTGGTTATAATCACTATATATTGTCTCATGATTGGCCACCCTTACTTCGCGTTCCCGAAAAAGCACAGTGAGGGTTGGAGCCAAGCGGATGACGCTCACGAGCTAACAGGTAGAAAGGCCGGCCCGCGTTGAAGGAGGCAAAGTCGTCATAAGTATGCAAGTCGCCATCGTTTGAAGAACTGGTATTTCGTAGGGATATTGGGCTTGGTTAGTAATAATTACGGTAAACGGTCTCTAGGACACCAACTTAAAGTCCATTGACCTTCCTAAGTATCTATCTAAAGAGGCTTAATGTCGAGTCACTCCTCAGGGGTTCTGAAAAATCAAGCAATTTCAACCGGGATTGGTTAATCTATCATTCTGCATTGTTTGGCTAGTTAGTTTTCTGAATTCAAAGGGAAACTACGTCCTATCTATCAGAGAAAAATTTTAAAGCACAGAGTAAGAGGCAAAAAAGTAATCCAAAAGGTGATCTGTAGTATAGGTAGTAAATAAGTAGCCATTAATGCTTAACTTCCTAACTCCGTAATTTTTTTCATAGTTATTCGAGGCGAAGCCGTATATATATATAAAGGACCTTCGCTCCCAGGTCGCTAGGTCCCAGAAAGGGGTCCACATTATCTCCTGAAATTATCAAGGCAAGCTTTCGTATGTTGGGACTAGATGGCAAGGACAAATACTGTGGAATAATGACCCTCTGGAACACGGATAAAGCGTACGAGGAGCTGGGGGTACTAGTATATGGCTCAGAGGAATGCCGGGTCAGAATATGCCATTTTGTTATGAGATGAGCACGGAATATATCACGTTAAAATGACGTATATGCCTTTTATATCAAAATCACAAGTAATGCTAATTTAATTAGCTACATGATGTTCTAAGGTCGTGCACAAGTTCGACGCCTTACGCAGCCAGTCCACCTCTGGCATATTTTCTCCCAAACCATCACCACCTGCCTACGTGCCTACTCAAGCAGACATTGATTCCTCCATCAACATCACTTTCCGATTCCAGGAAGAAGTTCTCTAACAAAACCACTTCAAGTGACCATTTCTATTCGTATGTAGGTCCTTCCTTCCTTCCTTCGCTTCTTACTTTACGGTGGTCTCTCACATGTGGTTCCCCCGGCACCGGTTGAGAACCCGTACATACACCGTGGCGCATATCACGTTTGCCAACCTATCATATTTCCTAGCCGTGAAGAGATAATTCACTTTCAACATTCACCAATCAACCTTCAGCTCGTCCTAACATTCAACGCAGACCTCAAAACACCATAGCCATCTCTACCCGCAACAATGGCGTACGAATTCCGAGCCAATGAGCTCGTGCCCGGCTACCAGAAAGCCAGCGACGTCGAGCACGTGGAAGGAGAATTCGTTCACCCAAAGAAAGTCGGTGCCATAGGAGGGTACATCAAGAAAGCGATCATCGTAGCTATTGCCGGCAAGCTATCTGACAACGGAGGGGAGCAACATGGGGCAGGCAGCGTCTACTTCGGCCCCGGCAGCGACTGGAACAAGGGAATTCACATCATCTGGAAGAACGCCAACGCCCAGGATGCTCAGGCCCACGCGGTCAGCCACGCTTTTGAGGCAGCACGTACTCTTAAGCTTGCACCCCGCGTCGGATTCCCGATGAAGGGAAGTCAGATAACACAACTCATCATCAAGACGGACTCGGACTTTCTGGCAGATGTCGTGACCTCATCTGGCATGGAGGCGATCATGGCGAAGGACCGCAAAAGTGCTTCCGGTGGATCGGTTAAGGAGTTGTTCGTCGATCCGATGCTCAGGGAGATCAAGGAGCTGAATGCCTAGGGTGTCGATGTCATCTTCTGGCATGTATCGAAGGAGGAGAATGCTGAGGCTTACGAGTTGGCGGAGGAGGCATATACGTTTCCACCCTGCTAGGTGGCAACTACGTACCAGTTAGGCGGCCTCACGGGGATGTTTAGGATCCCAGCTTTCATGAACGGGGGCGGACGTTATGAAATTGCATCACATTGAGGTAGTGGCGATTAGTAGTCTGCAGACAGAGTTATCAGACCTTGCGTTTACTTTGACAAGAATCCCATGTGTTGCAGCATACTTGCAGAGTAAGTAAGAAGTAAAGGTGAGCAGGGGGTGAAATGAGTGATTTCATGTGGAATAAAGAGCCACCTTGAGAACCTGAGACGTGCAGATTCCTTACATAAACATATCACCACATTCCATGGCCTTCGATACATGCATCTTGAACCCATATCTATATGAGACGTGGATAAACCGTGGAACTACCTGGGAGAGTACTTAAGGTCTAAAAAGAGTGCCATTCCTCAAGAGCAGTGGAACATGTGTCGCTGACGCAGTGGGTGCATGCTTCCATGAGGTTGAGTCAGGCATTTTAATTTCGCGTCCAGCATGTCCAGATGTTAGGGTGTTGGGGTTCGAAACCCACCAGGGTGTAAGAATCAGCGTCCGGTGATGCAGTCTCTCCCTTCGCAGACCAAAATTTTGGGCTTTTTTTTTTTTTTTTTTTTTTTTTTTCCCCTCTCTCTCTCTCTTCCCTGCTGGCTCATATGGAGTAACTTTACACTACCTTATTTCACTTGTGAAGAAGTCGTGATGCTTATTCGTAGTCGCGGGCCTCCACATTAAATACGTATAGTTACCCTTAGCCCTGTCAATGGAAGAGAAGTAAGTCATCATATCAATCCAGAACAGTTGATAGACGCCCTAGCTACAGTGTCTTCAGCTCGTACCGTTGCTGCTAAATCGAGAACTCCTTTGAGCGAAGAAGCATACTAAGCAACCACATATGGTAATTATGTGATTTACCTTACTGTCAAGTACCGACTGATTCCATATTTGAATTACCAACAGGATGATAGACACATTTAGAGACGACAACACCAGCATCGGATCGTGGTACAGAGATGGTAGAATCCATATATCTTTACAGAATGCTAGACAATTGGGTAAGGTGAATATTATGGTCTCGAGGGAGTATTTGTAGATGTTTCTGATTTTAATTATGTAAACCGGAAATGCTTAATTAACAAATCGAACGTACTCTGCCATACTCACGGTCTTCGTTGTTTAAAGCGGCCACTCGAGGGGTTGTTATCTCTTTAAACATGAATTTTCGATTAGGAATGTCTGTTACATTCAACGAGCTCGAACTAGGATTGCAAATGCTAGATCTCCAAGGCATCATATTCCCCGTCCCCATCTTCTACTGTTCTCGAGACACCCCTCTCGTTTCTCAGTGATTGTTGAGCAACATCGGAGAGCTCACTGCTTCGGCAGCTGGAAGATGTACTGGGCGGATATCCTCCCGGGCTGGTGTCGGGCTCTTCACTGCCACTACATTCCTCCAAGGCAGATACCGACCAGCTACTAACCGCCTCTTCATAGCCGCCTTCGCCATTCTCTACATAGTATACTTCCTCAAACTTCTCAGGGCCCTCAGACTCACTGCTTCCGAAATCGGATTCTTGTTGAAGATATAAGGTAGTCTGTGTTGCCTGGGAGAGTCCGAGCTTTGGTGACAGATTTTGAACTCGTCGGAAATTCGTGAACTCTAAAGGGCTTCTGTTTCGCGGTCCACCATGTGCAAGTGAATCGGGCTTTTCATCGTCCTCGTCCTCATAGTGACGAGATCGCGGCAGGTACCTCTGTGTTTCTGGGATGAAACTCTGCGAATCGGGTATAGTACGATTTGCCGATTGCACAGTGGTGTCATCGGCGAAGTTTTCCATGGTAGGCCAGATGTCTTTTGGCGGACCCCGGCAACGTTTGAATTGCTGTCCAGGTACGGTCCCGACCTTAAAACCACTGGTATGCGTGCCATTACCGGCGTCGGACTCAGTTTCCAACCGCCCTAGCCTACTGAGAGACCTAGGCCTCCTCCGCTTGTGTTTGCCGGGTATGAGGAATCCGGATTCCAGTCTCTTTTCATCCTCTGAAAATCCGTCCCCAACGCGCCATATGGGTTCAGGCTGGCTACTCGCTTTCGGAGAGGAGAATTTATCCCGGTTGCGGTCATTCTTCAGTAAGAAAGCGCCCATGGTGACAAACGGTGGCTGCTCATCCTCCCTGTGGGGCCCACACTCTTCGGAAAGGGGCAATTTATCTAGGACAGTCCGTGAAGGGGCTTTGGTTAACTTGAATTTCGATTCCCTGCTTCTTTGGACTCCAGACATGTTAGCCCTGGCATGTTGTGTATCTTTCTCAGGCCCCTTTCGGGGCTGGGTAGTATCGGGGTGCGGTTTTGGGCGCCTCCGAGACCGATCTCCCTGTTCAGTGGTTTGGCCTAACTGTCTTCCTTCTTGGAGCGAAAGATTTGAAATACTTCGTATTTGATTCCCTCTGGATCTTGGGTTTTGCTTGTTACGAGTTGGCAAGCGTTTCAAATCAAGTGGAATTGCCAGCCCAGCTCTAGTACTATCCGGATGGAATTCTGCACTTGATAATCTGTCCTGCCATTAGACGGAGAGTAAGAGGTCAAGTGGACAATAATTCCATGAAACTCCGTACCTTCGTCTATGGGAAGGATGATTATCACCAGGGGCAGATGCAGCAGATCTTCTCCGTTTCGAATTCGCACGTGTCGCTGAAGGGGATCTCCCTCTGTCGTTATCGGCATTGGGCTCTTGCAAAACGGACACGTTGCTTCTGTCGAAGTAATTGCTGTTACTCGACGATTTAGTTCGCCGCAAAGCTGCTGGAATCGTCCCCCTGAAGAGAGGTCGTGGTGTCGTAGAGCTAGTGGAGATTGGATCCATGGACGAAGGGATCGTGGGAACTTCTAAAGTCCCGACTCCACGGGGTATTTTGCTCATTGTTATACGGGAATGTCGCTAGGATATTCCCGTAAGAATCAAACAAGTCTGACGAAGACAAGTGAGAGACTATGATGCCCGGTTAAGATTGTGAGCTGGGTGGAGAAACTTGCCCAGCTCATGACAGACCCCGTATAATGGGTCATGGAGAGATGAGGGAGATCACCCGCCGAATTTCCCTTGGGGATTGGGGGTTTGGGCACTGTTTCTAGTACTGCTCTCCATGGCTGACCACAGGAAGGTGCAGCTTGAACATTCTAGTGAAGGCGCATGACGAACCTGGGAAAGAGCAGTGCCTTGCCTAAGTACTCACTCGCATACTCCACCTTCCTCATGATGGAATGTTTCCGGGCTGTGAGAAGTTAATTGCGAAGGTAGGGGCAGGTGGGTTTGGTATTGGCTTATACCCGAGCACCCCATTAGAGATGCTTCGTGAGATTCGTAATCTCAAAGCATATGCGAAGATGCACTGAAATATTGTACATGTAATAGCCCAGTGCCTATTATATGCTCTACCACATACTTATGGATGGCGGGGGGTGCTTTGACAGATACTACCGACTGATGTAATATCGTTATACATAGCGTTAAGTATAGGGGTATCTGAAAATAGGCACATAACGTAGCCGAAGACAAATTATCCACCGGCCCAGCAAAGAACGTGGTACTAAATGCTCCGAGGATGCGCGAATCCATCGTGTCAGCGGCCATACATTACGAGAATTAGAGTGAAACATAAACACATCGGCTTGCAGAACGGTCGCCAAAAGGATGGGTTCTTCAACGCTTAGACCGCTGCAATCGGCTGACAGCGTAGACAGATTACTTTACGAGGTAGCACTACGAGTATCTTTTCGCCTCGGGTTCTATCTTGATCTCCTTAAAATATATGCCGTTATTCTCTATTTGACCTACCTATCTATCTATTTATCTGCTCTTAAAAAGCAGCCCAATATCTCGTATCATTCTCCATGCTGGCGGCGGGTAGGACTTCGCTCGGTCTCGGGAATAGAATCGTACCCCTGACGGCCGCTATCGCCATGAGCTGTGCTACCGACTAAGGGGTCATCGTCCGTGGCTTTATCATCACCCTTGGTGCCCTCATCTTTCCTGCCGATGATGACGTTGCCAGCGACCAACATCGCCGCCCCCAGCCACCACAGGGGCGGCAGCGACTCGGCGAAGATAAGCAGTCCAAGCAGCGCCGTGATCATGAAATTCGTGGACGTATTCATGATAGATACCTGTGTCGTGGAGTGCCCTCTCGCTAATGCCTGCGTGAAAAGCGTCCACATCTATGACTGAGTCAGAAATGGCTCTTTCCTACCTAGAAACTCAAGCGTTGGAGCCAAGCAAGGCGGGTAACGCGTACGCAGGGTGACAGGAGCGGAGGCTTGGCATCGAAGGAGGAAACTTACCACGCCGTTGAAAGCTAGATTGAGACCGAAGAAAACCTGCATTGGGAGGCATGTCAGTCTCAGGACATCTTCGGGGTCCCCACGGCCTGGTAAGGTGATTCTGCTACAGCCGCATCCCCGAGCGCTTGATAGCACGGGCGCGGCGAGAGAGGATATATTCGAAGGGACACAGAATCAGTACGGAGGACCACATACGCATCGCACCAGGATTTCAATGATACCTTCAGAGGTCTTGAGCCCCGACATCCCTGAAATGCCCCGAGCAAGGTGCGTCGTCAAATCATTCGTCGTCCTGTCAACCAGATTAGCAGGGCATTCACTAGCCGAGCAATAGAATTCGGCTCTTCAAGCCGCGGGTGAGCAAAGACCCGGTCCTGTCCACACGGGCCCCCCAGGTGGTGACAGGCGATGGTTTCAGGGATATCCGCGGCCGGGGACAACGCGCATAGCATCACCGGGAGCAGAAGCAAGCAGACAGGGCGGTACCGACAATTTAGCAAAGACGCCGTTGAAGGCAGCGCAAGCGCCGCTGGCGACCGCGAAGACGATCCATCGATTTCTCGCAGCCCACGAAAGGGGCGCCGGATCGGACGAAGGCGCGGCCGCACCCTCCGGGGGCCGAGTCGAGCCTTGGTCGTCCATTGCGACGGTTCTGCTTTTCTTGGGAACTCCGTCGGCGCCGGCGAGGGCGCGCTTCCGTAGTTCGGCGGATGGAGACGTTGGAGTGCCGGAGGTTCCTCCGGACAGTGTCATTGTTGCGTGCTTTAATTTCCACTGTACTTATGACGGACGGGATGGGATGAGCCGCGTGGAGGATTTCAGGTCTAACAATCCGCTGACGGGTGGCTTGCATGCGTCTAGTAAGGTGGCACTAAAATACTAGAAGCACGCCACCAACGTGACGGCAGTGGTTAATTAACAAGCAATCGGTACTTCAGCATTAACTTAGGGTCTTCACTCAACGACGAGTATGTACGAAAACTGCATAATCCCCATTTCCTGTTTACAGAATTGCATAATATTTACAACTTCCAAGGTTGCGTCAAAACTTTGTTCTATTTTACTACGAAACCATGCATATGCACCCTGGACCGGGGTTGTCCGGGTCCCACCGAGAATTGAGCTGCATGGGAGTATGTACGAAGTAGTGAGCCCCACAGCTCCCAAGGCACTGGGCAGACCTGGAGGGCTAGCTCCGGCTAATGCTAACCCATTCATGCCTGGCTGGCACAACAGTAGAGATTGGCTTAAAGTCTTCGAAAAGGAAATATATGCCTTGAGATACAAGTGTATGTATCTATCGGTTTAACACGAAGCACGTTCTATTCGCGAAAAGGGGGAAGTCCTCCGCTACCTGTTCTCTAATTCCAGTCCGCCGTCATCGTCAATGACGTCCTCCTCCCCATCCATGATCCGGCTCTGGCCGCCCCGGTTCATAGGATGCCTTGCCTCTACCGGGCTCGTCAGCCGTATGCGGCCACCGCTCGCGGTCGAGACCTTGCCCGACAGCCACCCAGCCACCCTGTTCATGAGATCCCAGAGCTTCTCCTGGCTCTCGACGAGATCATGGTCATCGCGGGGGTTCTCGGCCGCCTCCACCTTGAACTGGTACTTGAGACAGTCCTTCACCGTGATCAGGCCCTTCAGTCGGCCGTGGTGTTCGACCAGGATGACGCGCGGCCCGATCTTCTGGAACAGCTCCATGACCGTCTCCAGGGGCAGGCGGGGGTGCACCGTGACGGGTGTTGCATCTACGTATCGGCCGAAATCAATCGACGCCATGGATGTGTTAAACTCCGTGTTACTACTGGTTGTAACAGCAGGCGTCATCGGTATAACAGAGCTCGAGGCTGGAGGGGAAAAGTTGCATTTAGCTTGTGGGCTGAGTGCGATACGGCGCTCACGTCGTAGACGGTCAACGGCATATCGAAGTTCGGTACGACCGATGTATCCAACAAGAATCTTGGATGTTTCGTCCTCGACGATGGGAAAGCCCTGGTACTCGGGTTTGTTCAGGAGATCTTCGATGGCCTTTAGTGTCATCCCGTGTACTGGGATGGAAACTACGTCTTTCGACGTCATAGCAGCAGATACTGGGACACCAAAGTTGTGCTCTTCCTTATTGTCAAGGAAGGGAAATCCACTGAACCATATCATGCGATCAGCAATGCCGCCTTTGCCAAACAGTTCTGACACTGCTTTCGTAACACCAACGACAATCATCGTAGGCAGGATGTAGGTTAGGGCTCCCGTAAGTTCGAACATGATCACCACCACCGAGACAGTAATGTGCATGATACCGCTGAGAGCCGCCGCAGCCCCAAGGAAAGCGTAGGTGCCGGGGGTAATGCATGGCTCATCCGGTTTGCATGCTGAGAAGAAAGGAGCCCCCGGATTCGCGTCATGGAGCACCTGTACGAGGATACCAACAGTGCGTCCGAAAGACGCACCGATTGCCATGGACGGGACGAAGATTCCCGCCGGCACTTTGCAGCCATAGGAAATTATAACCAAGAACATTCGGATCACAGTGGCCAGAATGAGCGAAAAGACGTTCGACCACCGCTTTTCAGGCTCGCAAAGCCCATGATAATCTTCTGCTCCTTCGCATTCCAAGAATAGGATTTCCATGCTCTCCGTCATATCGATCCTGAGGAAGGCATTTGGGTAACAGACCACGGCTGTCCCTAGCGCCAGCAAGGTTGCTTCGAGGATAGCGTATTTCGTAAGATACTTCTTCCGGAAGGCTTGCACCCGCAGATTCCACTTGATGACGAATGCGCCATATAAGCCGCCGAACACGCCAATGATGATGAAGAACAGAACTTCGAAGAAGTGCCATTCTCGATCATACTTGACTTGGAACATGACAAGCTGACCTGTCCGGAAAGGATTCATCGCCGCGAGCACGGCAGTTCCGACCAAAGCACAAAAATAACTTCGCCACATGGTCTTAAGGGGGAAATAGCTAGACATCTCTTCTAGCGAGAACAGCACCCCGCCGATGGGACTGCCAAAGGCGACTGCGACACCGGCGGCTGCGCAAGCGCTAAGGATCTCCCGGGTTTTCGAGGCGTTTCGCCGATATTTTTCGAACATGCGCGAGATGACGTTACCCATGCACACGGCATAATGCACGCTGGGGCCCTCCTTGCCCACAGATAGCCCAGATGCGATGGAAAGTGGGAGCGCGATAGACTTGATGACCAACGTCCAGAATCCCAGGAATCCTTTCATCACAAAACCTGCGATGATGCACTTGATCTCAGAAATACCGGATCCGGCGGCGTACGGTGCGAATGACTTGACCAGTGTTGCCGACGTGAATGCGAAGAAAGTCTGTCAAAGTTGAGCACATAGAGCACTGCCCACCAGGGGGCCTCTCATCTTACCGAGAAGATGATGTATAAGACATAGTTCGCGGGCTCGAAGCCTGTCCAGCGGTGCCAGTGATCGCAGCCGGTGTCTTCACCCCAACAGCAGAACTGCTCGTTCAGGTAGAAGGCGGTTGTGCAGTAGCCTATCTTGATATCCGCCAACCACTCGGTGACAATGTTCAGGAAGGCGGCGTTGAGGCCAATGGCAGCGCCAATCAAGGTCACTACGATCCATCCCTGAGCGGCATCGTAGGACTCCCATAGCTTATATCGCCATGTGACTCTGCCATTGTTGGCCAGTCCCCCTGCCGCCTTCTTCCGCCGATTTTTCCGGCGCAATTGCTCCCGCGCCGCATCTTGTACCCAGTCTATATCCCTCGTCTCAGTAGACCGTTTAGAAGCCAGACAGCCGCGTTCGATGGTTGCATACCTATCGTTGTGAAGTCCTACGCAGGCACCGAGTCAGACGAGGGTTTTCTTGACGGGTACGTCTAATGACATGACAAACCTCATATCGCTTGATCTCGGCGATTTCCTCCTCTATCTGCTGCTCTGCAGGCGCATCGCGAACCTCGCTTCCGGCGTTGCCCTGTTCCGCGGTCGATATCGCAAACGATATCCGCGAACTGACGGAAGACCGCTGTACTGGTTGGGGTCGGGGTCTCCTTATGGAAGTGGAGCTGCTTGCGGAAAACATGACCGCGGCTTCACGATCATTATAATTGATGCCAAGGAAAGACACGGGACAATTGCTCTCGTCGCCAAGGAACAGGATGGTCCATTCGATATGTACTCTGCGCTCCTTTTGAGGCGATTGCGAACAATGAATTACGTAGGCGCAACTGTAGCTAGATGAGCCGTTACCTAACAGTTTTACCGATAAGATTGGCTGGTTTTGCGCTGGGAAGGCTCTGAAACCTTCCCCCGAGGTCCCTGTCAAGTTGTGTGCAATTTGTCTCCCGTATTACTACAGTATTCCGTACAGTAATAGTAATCCAGGTACAGTACATGAGATCCACTTTTCGGCTTAAGAGGTACATGTGGTTAGTATCTTGTGGAAACGCGACTTCAAGATTTCTATGCGTGTTTCTATACTAAGGCATACTGTCATATCCTACCATCCTTTATACTAGTTGTAGTCTACTTGTGAAATACGGTTTGGTGTCTCGAATTGCACTGTGTATTCATCCGAAAGTATTATCACTGACCTCTCAAGCTGCTGTTGGCTTCGTGATTGCACTATTCTGCATCAGCATATCTACATGTATGTAAGAGGTATGCCTCGTAACATCTTCCCACTCAACCGTCCGCACTAGAAGTATACAGGAGCTGAGTGCCTAGGTGCGTGATGACCTGGCGGTTCAGCCCAGCCAGGCGAATTCTGTTGCCGCTACCACCTCCTTCTGTCCTGTCTACTGACCAATCAGATATAGTAGAGTTCTACGACAGATAAAAGCTGCTTGCAGTCCGCAGTTTTTCTTGAGACTTCATCCTTCCCGTACATCCTACCAAGAAGGCCACATAGAGTACCGCCATGCCTTACAATACCACGGCGATCCCTCCTAGGAAGGAGGTGACCGGCCAAACACAGTTACCCTGTGAGTGATCGCCCGGGTGGAGGCATCCGTGCCCTAACCAGAAGCTCGACTCCATGCTAACATTCACGTCTAGTATCGAGGGTCAAAAAGATAGTCGCACAAGATCCAGACATTACTGTCTGCTCTAACAATGCAGCATTTGTCATTACTCTCGCTACGGTGAGTTGCTTCCCGTCTCAGCAGCTACTATACTTCCCACCCTTGCTCACGTGACGAACAGGAGATGTTCATCCAGTACCTTGCCGAAGAGGGTCTGAAGATGGCCAGGCTGGAGCGGAAGCCTCGAAGAAACATACAGTACAAAGATATAGGTGGGTAGTAACCAAAAAAAGCCCAGGCCCTCTCATCCCATTTTTAACCCCTCTTAAAAGCAAATGCGGTATCGCACCAGGACAACCTGGAGTTCCTGTCGGACATGGTCCCCAAGGCGGTGCCCTACAAGCAGATCAAGGCACAGGCGGCCGCGAAGCGCGCCCAGCTCAACGGCCAGAGAACGGAGCAGGTCGAGGAGCTGCCGGTGGTGCCGAACGGCAAGAGGCACAAGTCCACCCCGAGTGGCGGACGCGCGAGCCTAAACGGGGGCGCGACTATCTCTGGTCTGCTGACCGGTGCTAATGCCCGGTTGGCAAGCGAGGAGGACGGTCCGGTAGACCCCAACGACCAGCTGCAGTCAGAGGCAAGACAGGCGAGAGGTGAGGAAGATGTCGAAATGACCGGGTAGGAGAAAGTCGTTTGGCAGCAGTCGCAGGTCGTGGAACGGATGAGAATGGGCAGAATATCTTAATTAGGAAGACATTGCCGAATAGCTATGCTCTCGGGCGAGACGAGTGGACGCAAAACGGGTTAATACTGAGCCGACTTTTATTAATAATGGGTATATCCCGAACATGCTTTTGTGGCGGTGCCCGATCTGACTATATCCTTGGCCTGCTCCCGTGAACACGTCTCATTCTTCCATCTCGTCATTGAAATGGACCCCGGCAGGTAGCCTGCCTTCCCTCAACATCGTCTCTAGTCTCGTGATCTCGTCCAAACTCGTCGCCTTCTTGATCATGTCCTGCAACCGCTTCTTCTCCTTCTCCGTGAGCTTCATCCTTGACATTTTGGTGGCGACCCCCGAAGAGCTACTCGAAAGCGAAGCGTCGAATGTTTTCGACTTAATTCCCATGAGCTTCGACGCAAGGTCCGTCGGCTCCTCAGCGGTGCCGAAGAGCTCTTCCGCCCGCTTGCGCTCCGCGTCCTTAACCTTCTGGTAATCCAGAAACCGAACCGACCGACATCTCCAGAGGACCCAGTATCGGTAGTGCTGCAGGGCCACCGTCAGTCACGCTCTCTCGCTCTACGCTCGGTATGAGGGTCCTGGCTCACCTCCTTCTTCGTAACGGGGTTGTCCCTCAGTACCAAGTGTGTCAAGCGGGGGAAAGACCCCAATGGATCTAGGTCGGCAAGCTCTCGCAGGTTGTTCGACTCCAATTGCAGATTCGTCAGGTTCGGAATCGCGTTGGCGAGCGTCGACTGTATGGAGGAGACGCGATTGCGCTGGAACAGCAGGGTGCGTATCCGCGGGGACAGCGGGAAGTTGCCCAGCACCTGGATATCATTGTCGACAAAGTCGATGGCATCTTGTGGCTGCAGTCGACGCAGAACAATTCCGAGTTTAGCAACAGCATAGCCTAGTCAAACGGCACGCACGCGACGGGGACAGAGGGGAGAGGAAAGAGACGACTCACACCTGCAACACCCAGGTTCTCGATGGTGGGAATGCGGTGTCCTGTTCACGACCCGGCGAAAGGCCTCGCTATCAACTCTGCTCTTGCTAGATCATGTGAAAAAAGAAGTGTAGTATCTGTTCTTTTCTGACGTACCTCGAAGCTCGAGCTCGCGCTCCTTCAGCGCGTTGAGCCAGGAGGGCGAGTTCTGGAGGAGCTCGGCCGTGAGCCTCATGGTGGGCTGGCCTTTGGATTTGGCTGGGTTACCTCTGTGTTTTGTGATCTGCTGGCAAAGGGGCTCGCCGTTGCAGCGTTTATTTGGTTCGGCGAAGGACGTGTGAAGTGAGACAGTCTAGTTCTACGTCACTGCAACAAGGCACGTGCTAAGGCTGATGCTTTCGTATCGAAAATCCCGATTATCTGAATCTACATAAATGTTCGATGCACAGTGTTAATACCGTGTGCTGAGGAGTGCTGTAGCTCCAATCATGGAGGCGGGGGGGCTTGTTCTATCCACTACCTAATACCTACGCTATGACGGCCCCTTTAACCTCGGACCCCACATAATGAATGACCCTAATAATAAATAAGACATTTTTCCATAATAACAACTATCCTTTATAATTTTATTCTGTTATATCTTAACAATATTTTAATTAATTAATTTCGGATAAAGATGATTAATTTTAACCGAAAGCATAAAATCTAGAATGTAAAGAATTTTATTAATAAAGGTAGTTCCAAGACCTTTATAGGTTTGCGATACGATATACCTTAATCTACTTTGTTATACCGTATTTATGGTGCGAAATTACGTTTTAAAGTTAAAACTAATATTTATAAGTTTTCGGATAAAAAAAAGGATAAATTTATTAATTAGATATTATATGAAAAAGTATACGGTTACGCCTTAACGAAAAAATAAGTTCGTAAAATAACAGAAGTTTTATTAGACTTTAAAGGGATTATCGGAAAGTATTAGGTTAATTATTTTATCGGCTGTTATAATAAAATATATACGAAAAAAAAACAAATTATGTTTCGAAAATATTTCGAAATACGTAATTATAACGAAATTTACGAATTTTTTTTTTTTTTAGTTTACGTTCGAATTAAATATAAAATTTAATTTACGAATAAATATAATATGGATAAAACGGGTATTTAAAAGGGGGAATAAATTAATAAAACGGTTATAAAAAGTTCGTAAATGGTTTATATAAGGTTTATAAAATTAAGGGTAACGTTATAAGTATTTATTATTAAATATATCGGTTTTATATATAGGAAAGGTACGGTTGTATATATTTTTAATAACTTTACGGTATAGAAATAATAGTTACTTAACGATATTAAAAAAACCGAATATATATTAATTTCGAAAAGGTAAATTAATAACGTTATTACGTTAAAATGGTTAAAATTTATTTTTTTTCCCGAAATTAAGTTACGTTTTTACGATTAATAATAATTATTTATTTTAAATAGCTATATTACATACGTATTTTTTGTTTTTATATGGAAATGCTTTAAAAATAAAATCGCTTTTATATATTTATTACTTTATTTAAGTATTAACTTTTAGCTATTTAACGTTGTTGTTTTTTCCGTTTTTAAAAAAGAATATTATAACGTTTTATATAAAGCCGGAAAATTTTTCGCGATCGTTTCCTAATATAAACGCCGTATGTTAAAAGTATATTATAAGGTTATAAAGATTACCTTTACCGATAAAAATATTAAAATTAGTTAACGTTATACCGGTTTATTTCTTTTTAAACCCGAAATAATATTAAGGAACCCCGAAATAATATTTTAGCCGGTTTTTAAGCCGAAAATATTATTAGAAATAGTAATTACTATTAATAACGAAATCGTTTATATTTTTTATAAAGCCTAGAAGTTACGGAAAAATATATAAACGGTTATACGTAATTAAGCGGAGGCGTTTCGCGATATATAAGGTTTAGTAATTAAAGCGGTTAAAAGGTTTGATAATTTTAATACCGAAAACGTTATTTTCCGTTACGAAAATCGTTTTTTTTAAGCGAAATTCGAAAAATACGAAGGTCGTAAACGTTAGATTGTTATTAAGTAACCGAATAAAATTTTTGCGAATTTATTTAACGTTAGGTCGGTTAAGGATAAGGTTATTAAGCGTTTAAAGGTTATGGAAATTGGTAATTAGGTTATAATTGATAGTTATATTAAAAAATAGCCTGTTAAAAAAAGATAACGTAAATCTAAATAGCTTAGATAGTTTTATTATATTAAAGAATGTATTGTTGCGTTATTAAACGGCTTTTGAATGTGTAGGTTACTATCAAATTGTATGTGTTTTGCCTATTTATTGTTAGGGTCATTCATTATGTGGGGTCCGAGGTTAGAGTGAATGAACGTTACCGATTTGCCAAATCTATATCTCCGCCAATTCGAACTCCCTTCCACCGGTAGCCATGTTACCATTCGTGCCGGCTCAGACGCTTACAGCTCTGTCGATCTTCCTTATCTGTCCATATTATAGGGACAATTACAATCCTGTAGACAGGGCAACTAGTTTGAAGAATCCAAGATACTGGCTAGCCTGTATGCCTTGATTAGCATAGATGGCATGGCACTGAGAGAATTTGTCAAGACAACCGGCGATGGCTTACCATGATTAAGCCTTACCAAAGGGACGGCTTCGGACGGTGTTGATGGCGGGCCTTCATGAATGAATGCATGACACAGTTCGTGAGTTATAGCAGCTGAGTGGCAACATGGGAATTTTCCAGTCACTTATTCCTCGATACTACTGGAAACAACATATGACGGGTTCCATAAGACTGACATTCCGTCCAGTTAAAGCTATCAACGCCTTAACACCAAACCCAGATCTAAGGAGGCAACCATATCCGCTGAGACCCTTCAGTGGCATAATGCTTCCTTATGGGTAGAAAGTCGATGCAGCTGGTATTGGGATATGGGCGGCGTTATCATATGAGCCCCAGCCCTAAGCTGCAAGAAAGCTCCTATCCAGGATAGCATTCATCACATATCTGAAGACCATATGAGGCAGCCTTTTCGATTCTCTGAATGCTTTCACCCTCGCTTACGGCTCAACGGTTCAGTTCCTCTGCCCAGCTAACTCCTCTCCCTTGTCGATGGGCTCTTAATGGTAGACACCGATTATTCTACCATTTTCCCAATGACTTGCCACAAAGACCCTGAGGCTAGATCGGTATGATCGCCTTGCAAAGGACTCCTAATTTAGAGAACTCGTTCATATAAAGCAAACCAAGGCTCCTTTGTCTATTGTCCTACTCTAAGGAACACGCCGTTCGGTATCCAGATAAAGATGAAAATCAAAATCAGAGAACAACGCACTTGTTCACGAACCATGTGTTCTTCCGAGGTGTATGTATACTGGGATCCTCCCCTGCCATGGTTGTACAGAAAACCTACAAGTTAAGCCTCGAACCCAAGCACATAACTGCAAGTGTGAACCATCATTGGCTATGTCCATCAAAATCATCACCAAGAACGGTAGCATCCTCGGCAGAGTAGCGTACAAGACCACTATGAACGACGACTCAGACTCCTCTTCCTCCAGCGGCATGGGGTCCGCTCGAGGAAGCAGTGCCGATCCCGGGCCGACTCTGCAGGTGGCCCCGGATGCTTTACCCCAATATACCGCCCGCGAGGAGCGTGTCCCTGTGCCACAGCCTACCCGGCTGCGGGTCGACCAGTCAGAGGCTATAGCCGAGTACCGCGCTCACACCGTCCTCTCGACTAGGTCCTCACGCGCAGCGCTGCCACCCACGCCCCCACCCACGCCACCGTCCATGCAACACCGAGAGCCTCGGGAGACACGGGAGCCTCGCAGTGGGGCACGGGAACTTCCCACCCGTCCTCGTGATCCCCAGGAGTCTCGCCAGACTCGGGAGGCCCGCGAGAGCAACCGTGGCACCCCCGGAAGCACCCAGAGGCGGTACCTCACTACCCGCCGGTCTTCTCGCGAGTCCCTGAACGCCTCTTCGCCGAGCCAACCGCGGCGCAACCCGGCGGAATTCTCCGACTCCGACTCCTCGCAGTCGTCGTCATGGTCGTCCCGCTCGACGGGGTCGCCGCCCAAGACGTCGCACCTCGGTTCCGTGGCGCGAGACTTCCTCGAATCGTCGCGGAGGGCACGCTTGAGGGACGGTGACGGCAAGCTCTCGACCGCCGAGGGGGAGGCCTACTTCCCCACGCCAAAAATCACCTTCCTGATCGATGAGCCGGAGGGGCTGAAGTGCCAGATCTGCCTCTCGACACCGCTCGAGATGGCCGAGTCGTCGCAGAGGCCGAACGAGCGCACGCCAGTCATCCTTCCCTGCGGCCACGCCGGCTGCGGCGACTGCATGGGCACCTGGTTGATGGCGCACCACTCATGCCCATTCTGCCGCAGGGACATGCACTATAAGGGGTGTGGGCACGCCGTAGAGCCCCGCGTTATCGCGCACGATACGATCCAATCGTTGCCGCGCACCACCGCCGAGGGAGGCTCCGTCGGTCACAAGTGCCCGGACTGTAAAATAGAGGAGCTCCAGGCGGCCGCGCTCAAGGATTGGAAGGATCTCGCCAGGGATCTCCGGGCCGCCCGCGTGAGGGCGCGGGATCACGGCACCGACGAGGCTGTCGAGGCCATGAAGGAGGCCGAGAAGGCCTTCGAGATGGCCCCGTCCCGTGCCGTGCTGGACAAGGTGACCCGGGTCGACACCAGTTGGTGAGTGAGTTAGTGAGTGGCTAATTTCTCTTGTCTGGAAAGGAAACGGTGGAAAAGTTGGAGTTTTTGCCTGTTGCCTGACCTTTCTTGTTTCTTTTTCATTGTTTACTGTTTCTGTTTTCTTGTTCCTTGTTTACCCCATATATATAAAGCTGTATGGTAGGTGATTTCGCTTTTCAGCAGAAATGCCATGTATTGTTCCATATCGTTTCGAATAGATATATATACTCTGATATTACAAAATAATTTCATGGCGGTCATCATCGCCCTTCGCCCTCTCTTGAAACTAGAGAACGGACGAGTAAGTGTGGATATCGTGCTTGTTCGCATATGTGATGGATATGTAATCTAATGATATCTAGGTCAAGTCCATCTTCCAACTCGTGTTCCAACCATTGTGCCGTGTTCGTTTTATTGACACCGGCCGTTCGTCGACTTATCGACGTCGGGCCATTATAGACCGCCAGCGTGGCCACCGCTATGCCCCATACTGTGACTCTCAGAGTGTCCACTGCTATGTCCAATACCGTGATCGCCAGAGTGTCCACCGCTATGTCCAATACCGTAACCGCCAGCGGCATCCCCGTCAGGCCCTTTGTAGGCGCTACCGGTATGACCGGGCGTATATACCGGAGCGGGGTCCGCCACCGGGTCATTGGGGCCCGGTCCGGAAATCGGGTACATGGGGTATGGCGCGCTACCGTTTTGATATGTGGGATATGTTGTGCTGTTGTATCTGGTGTTGTTCTTCATCTCCATCTGCCGCCGCTCATGCGTCCTCTTCCGTATCCGGCTGTAGATGCAGCATCCGACGATGCAGGAGGAGACGAACACGACTACGACGATGACGATGACGGCGATTACGCCACCGCTAACGATCCTCTGTCCGGTGCGCACCGTGTCCTGAGTATTGCGGAAATTAGAGTCGAAACCGCTGCTATCGAATTCTGCGCGGGTTACCAAGCCTCGGATGGAGTCGTGGACGGCTCGCCGCATCGAAACTGTTGGCAGGGTCGGCATTTGTGAATGATGTGTATGACAGGTGGTTGGTATTCTGCAACTGGCTGTTGACGTGAGGTAGGTACCCAAGAGTACAAGATATTTAATGGATCTTTATTTGGTAGAGCCTGGACGATTTCCACAAGATATTGCTTCTATTTACGTGAGCCTACTGTCGTCTAGCACTCGCTCTTATATACATCCTCGCATCTCCTTGAGGAGGAGCAGCAAGGCCGCGGTGATCTGGCCAACCTTACGGCCGTGTGTTGTATCAGAGGAGAAATCCTGCTGCTACTAAGAGGCTGTGCTATGGATACGAAGTCGCGTTACCGACGAACATATCTGGTAAGTCGCACATGTACAACCTGTGATCAGTAGTCGTTCGAATCCTTTCAACCTGTTCACGACGCTGATTTGCAGGCTGAGGGCTGAGTTATGGAGAGCACGATGGCTATGTACGGATTGTCTGCTGCGCCGCAGCCAGTCTGCCAGCCTGAGACAATGCCAAGGATCAAAGCCAGACTTCTTTTGTAGCTCACCCTCATCATCGTCCAGTCCTACGTATTCCAGAGCCCGATCCCTGCTTTTCCTGTGAACCATGGTTGTCAACGCCATGGCATCCTTCGAACCGCACGTCATAATGAAATGCTATGCCGAGAGGGCGAGGAGTCTAGGCTATGATGTCAGGGGTCGATGATCGATCAGGTCTGCCTGCGTTATCCTATTGCTGACACTCGCTTAAACTGCGAAAAACGTTAGTTCCACCCTCGGATCCGTCAGTTTCGAGAATAAGCTGATGGTTCAACATCTTCGCTGTCGTCTGTGTCTGCGGAGCTGAGCCTTTTGCTCTACAGAGTATGATTTAGGTATATATGCGGGACTGTAAACTCGTTCCTGCAGTATGTACATATCCCAAACTGCCAGAATGACACACAATAAGCAGTTGCTGCATTTTTGGTATGTGCTCTTAGGAAAATGGACCTTAAGCAGCCAATCAGATAACATGAATCTGGCCTTTTAAGGAGTATATTGCTATTTTAAGTTAGCATCATTGCCGCTACCGGTTACCCTGGGTCCTTCTGGCAGTCGGGGACATGGGGCGCTAGGGCAGAGCTAGAAGAGCGCTAGAAGAGCACTAGAAGGAGGCTATTGTTATCCCTGTAAACATTCGCTTTTAAGGAGACAAGATTGCGTTTAGAAGCTCCTTACATACGTCCTTCTACCCAGGTATATCATGTTAAAGTTAGTCCACGCGCCATAGATGCAAGCAAGATGGAATGCTGAAGTTGCGTCAAAGTTCCCGCTCGGCGTTGATTGGTAGGAGCAAGCAATCTCAGCTCCTTAATCAACCAGAAGGCCAATAGCCGCGCGCCCGTTGGCGCCAAAACATACTTTGCAAGATGGCCATTCGATGACTGGCGTTGCACCAAACGATGCTATAATTTACCTGAGTGGTTTCTTATCTCTGCCACGGTTTCCGTTAGCATCGTAATACCATTCGCTTTTTTGTCATCGTCCAAGATATCGACGACGCAGCCCCAGAATAGGCCGTAGCCCCGCGGAGCTCGGGCTGCCCTACTCGCGCGGTTCTACGAGCTCTTTGACTTCCTTCCAAGGCCAGGGCGGCGTGTCGTTTACTCGAGCGGTTACTAAGGCGCCTAGCCCTCCCGATAACGAGTTGTCCCCCAGTGATTGGTCAGCAGTGACTTTGCTCGAAGAGTTCGACCCGGCGAACCTGTCGATAGTTAGCGGGCCATGAGCTTACGTTGCGGACCACGTCGTGCGCATAGACACCTCCACCTCTGTCGTCGAGGAGATGGTCCGCTATGAATCACTCGAAAGGTCAAGAGATCGTAGGGCCACGAGCGGCCCGAGTGATGAGATGGGGCGCAAAACCGATACCATGGCGAGCGAGGAGGCCGGCTGGCTCGAGAGGCTCCGCGACAAACTGCAAAGCGATGAACTCATCGGATGGTACGTGGTGGTCTGTGGCGACGAAGACCGCACAGGTCAGAGCCCTGGCGGAGATGAGCAGGAGAGGATCAGGGGTCCCTGTGAGCGTGGAGGCCAGCGCAACGAAGCGTTGCCGGACAAAGGCGAAGACGCTGGGAGCGCCTTCGACTATCGACTCCCGGAGTTTCTCGACTTGAAAGCGCCCCGGGAGACGAAGGCAGCCTGGAATACGGTGCTGCAGACACCGCCCCCTTTTTACAAACCCAAGCCCCCGGTGCTAGTCTCGCTTCCACCTCCAACCGAAGCCCTCCACAAGTCATCCACGGATACCGGTATCCGTAAGAAGACGTCAAAAGCCCGTAGTATTAGGAGGCTTTTTTTTCTGTCGAGACGACTTGGACATAGCCCAAGGTGATATGTCATCTGTTCGCGCCTCTCATTTTCTGTTGGTTATGTAATATACAGCTTAGTTAACTGTTATTATTTGATCATAAAGCTATACATTAAATGAATTATATACTTATCTCACTTTTTCATATATTTTACCATTCAGTACTTAAGTATATACGTCGCAGTATTTGTCTTATTTATTATCATTAAAGCCGCAATCGGCTTGCAGGCCAAAAACGGTACTAACGACCATTTTAGAAATACTTAGTACAAATACCAAATTGGTGCGTTATTGCATTACCTATTCAAGTTAGGGAGAATGGGAAATATGGAGAGTCTATCCTGGGTCCCGGCTCCCTTACAGTAGCCTGCTGCCGAGTTGGCCTTCGTTCCTCTTCTTTTTGCCGGGCAGTTCCCACTCTATTATACAATTAACTCCACCTTGAAATTAAACTCGACCTTTCAGCACCGAGGGTTACTAGAGCCTCAAAGGAATTGACTATCGCGTGTAATAGCTCGTAAGCGTCGACGTCGTGGAGCATACACAGCAAGCCAACGTGACTGCAGGGACAGATGATGGGCTCTGCATTTCGAAAATGGGTGAGTCGCTTGGTTACTTTCTTCTTCGCTGCCGTGGCTTCTTACCTTTGCCGGTATTTGCAACTACCCCTTGTCAAGCCGTTTGTATCGTATGGATAGATAGTTAGGAAGCATAAAATCGACCCCAGTGCTGCGCGGCCAGGCCATGCGGTCAGGCCAATACCTAGGCCCAGGGAGACTGCTGCTTCGCCCACTGGGGCTGGAGTTGGGGTCCTGTTACGCTCGATTGGCTGGCTGGCTGGCTGCTTCATCGTTTTTTGTGCACAGGAGGTCAAGGCTCACCGTCTCGCTGTCCACTCCATTACCCCCCCTTTCCGGCGGTTTTTGTTGGATACACCTGGTTTCACAAAAAGAGGGGATCTCTCCCTGATATCTGATGCCGCCGTCTCTTTCACCGCTGACATCGCCATCGCAATATCCAGCTCCGTCCCAGACGTTGCCAGATCAAGCAACCCCGCGACTGAACCCCGACGACGGCAGCGGCACCAACAACAACAACAACAACAATGCTGGGTGGGAGGACACGATTAGACCGGTGAAACTCGACCCTTCGACTTCGCGATCCGTTGCGCATTCCCGTGAATCTTCACTTGAGAAGCTACAGTCCGGCGGCGGTCTCGCCGGTATACCCGAATCGCCGCAGTTCGCCCTTTCATCTGCCTCTTCGGGGACACGTACGGCTGGCTCGCGTCCGGCTGTCGGCGGAATATTTGAGCGCGTGATTGATCCTAAAGCCGCGGCGACGTATGGCCATCACCGCCAAACCTCCATCGTCCATGGCATTCAACACTCGAGGAATGGGAGTTCGTCTTCGAATCCCCTGAGTCCGCAGATAATAGCGGCAGCCGGAGCTGGTTTACTACAGGAACGGCCCGAAATGTACGCCACGAACTCCGAGGCATCCTTTGCCTCGCGGCCACCGACCGCCTTGTCAGGAACTACGGCTGTCACTTCGAACTCCCATGGCATCGAAGGCAAGCTCTATGCCACGGACAGCGCTTCAACTCAGAGGAAGCTGGAGCGAGTGCATAGCAAGTCCCGCCGCGATCATGCACATCACCATTCGCACGCTTCGCGACATCACAAAGATGACCAGAAGACTGTTGGCGAATATGCGTTGCAAGTCTTGCTGAAATCAGTTGGTAACTCAATTCAACAGGGACGGGGCATGTTTGCTAACCCTGCGCCAGTTCATTGCACATGCCGAAGAGAAACTCAATGAGTGTATTACAGTGCCCTTTGATCCAGAGCCGCAGATAGAGCGCATTTGCGGCCCCGGTGCTGACCCTGTGTTTGATCAGTTCATCACAGCCTTGGGGCACATTGCTAAACAGAGACCGAAACCTTTGATCGATTTCATCATGCTCTGGAGGAAACAGAAGAGCGACCTGGCAAACGATGCGCGTGCTCAGCTTCAGCAGTCAAGGGCTCAGCTCCCCGGAGCTGCCCTTACGCGTCGTAATACTGAACCCCCTCACGTCGTCGCAGACAAGGCTTCATCGGAATCGGCCGGAACTCATGGGCCGGCAACGCTCGCAGCAAAACAGGAGTATGTGGCGCAAGCCGACAGGCGCTCTGTCATCTCAATTTACATATTATGTCGTGTTCTGCTTGAGGTTATTAGCTCAAGCAGCCTGAACTCCATCACGCCGGAGATGATGGACAAACTAGAGGGCATAATCTTCCTACAGCTCAAGATTGCGGATATAGATCAACTGGCCGCTTCTCCTCTAAAATCGGCGAACTGGAATCTCTTCACCCAACTTCTTGGTGCGATGAGCGAGATCAATTTTGACAGCGTCGCCGAGCGATTTATTTCAGATCTTCAGAGTCTTCAGCAAGATATGGCTACGCGGAGTTCCACGTCCGTGAAGGCGGATCCTGAGGGTCAGACAGTATTGGTGCTGGGAGGTATGAGGCATATCCGCCTGAACATTGACATGGATGTAGGTTGGGACCAAGCTTGCGAGTTTCTGGCGTCGCTCGGTCGACTCTTCTCAGAGTCAAAAGGACGGACGGTGAAAGCTGCATTTTGTGACACGCTTGATACCCTCTTACTTCCGATTGCTGCGAACGCGAGTAATAGGCATCTTACACATCCGAAATGGGGAGCGGTCCTAAGCAGTATCAGCCCCCGGCTTGCACAAATTTTCGTTAAACCACGCCATTGGGCGGCCGCCTTTCCACTGACAGCAACGATGCTCTGTGTTTCGCCTCCCGACAACGCCAGCACTCAGTGGCTCCAGTTGATACGTCCGCTTCAACCTCGCTTAAAAGATCGCACGACGCGGTCTCTTTGCTTGCAGGTCGTCTCAAGATTAGTCTGGATGTATCTTTACCGGACTAATGACACGGCGGCTGGAGTGACGCGCAAACTTGACGAGGTCATGCAGCTTGTCTTGCCACCCTCCAAGCGTACCTTCCCCCCCGCGGACACCAGCCCGACAAGTCCTCTGATACAGATAATCAGATTCATCGGGTATAAGTATCCCGAGTACTGCTGCAAGAACATTATTTTCCCTCTGATTAACGCCGAGCTGTTCAGCTCCAATAAAGAACTCAAGGTTGAACAGCTCGATCCTGATAGGATGGTAATTGGCATAAGAGCCTTTCTGGCTATCTTGTCTGATCTAGAAAAGGGCGAGCACGGCCGGCCCCCGTTTCCGCTGCAGTATACTTCGCAGGCGTCCTCTGATCGCTTCTTACCCTTCTCCCCGACTTCAACATCGACACGGAGCATGCCGACCTCCGGTCCTCTGGAGTCTAGTCAAGAAGACTCTCTGTCGCGGCCTGTGGAGCTGAGTTCCTTGAGTGACGGTCCCCGAGGTTATTACAAGAAATTTTCAGAGATCCTGGGGAAGATCACAATAATATGCGACAATACTTTTGGAGGACAGGCAGCTCTAGACGAGAAATTCAACAGCCCTGGGCCCAAGACACCCATCACCGAAACGTTCAACTTTGCACGACGCGACGATCACCCGAGTCCTGCCGAGCAGAAGCAGGCTTTCTACGAACTCCTCCATGTTGCTGTGCAAGCTCTGCCTCGCTGCCCTTCTGCGGACATCCCCTTCAACCCACTTATCAACCTGCTCTGCACGGGGACCGCACATGTCCAATACAACATTGCCGAATCTTCGTCCCAATCTTTGAAGTCAATTGCTCGCCAATCCCACGCGCATCAGGTTACGACGGGCTTTGCTCGATTTATATTCAATTTCGACGACAGGTATTCGACGATGTCCGATGGCGGCATGCTTGGCCCCAGCCACATCGAGAATACATTGCGCCTTTACGTGGAATTGTTACAAATATGGAGGGATGAGATCCGACAGAAGACGAAAGAAGCTGCCTCTGATTCTGGATCATCCAGTGATAATGAAAAGCGAGGCATGAAATTGGACTTGTCCAATATCTGGGCAGAGGTCGACCATGTCGAGGCGCGTGGTTTGTTTTTCCTGTGTTCCCAGTCCCGACGGGTTAGACATTTTGCCATCACTGTCCTTCGGCTCATCTCCGAGTTTGACGAGGCCCTGGGCAAGGGTGGGACTAAAGAGAATGAGCATCCCCGTCTCATCGACATCCTAGAAAATGGTTCGATGGAGGTAATGAATTTTAAAGACGAGCACCTAACCGTGGCGGAGAGGAGTCGACTTCAGAGGCATATACAGAATAGCAACAAGGGGGCTCTGATGGAGCTCTGCACGAACGATGCCACATATGACACAACCCTCTGGTCCAAGATCTTCCCTAACCTCATTAGGGTCTCATATGACCGGTGTCCATTCACTGTCACCATTGCACGCGACCTTATCAGCAATAGAATACTTCAAATGTACAAAAGCATTGTACAATTAGCGGAGCCAAGCAGAGGGCTTCATCAGTATGGATCAGAACCCGGGAGTTCCGGTAGCAGAGGGAGGACACCAATGACGCAGCCGAATGTACTGATTGAGCAGTTCAAGCTTTTTCTGACGTTCGTCTGTACGACCCTTGTCGACACAGGTGGCGGTCCGAACGGATCCTCACAAGGCGGTCAACACCTACGAAAAGGGTCTAAGTCATCCGATAATATCGGATCGGCGAGGACGCTGTTCAAGTTTATGAGTCCTCTACTGATGGTCTCATCAGCCTCCGTTCGTGAAGCGGTCGTCTCTGCTCTTGGATCTATCAATATCAATATATACCGGGCGCTGCTGGAGGAGCTCCAAGGACAGGGAGCTCGTTGCAACGATGAAGCTCGGGTACGATTTCATCAGCGCGGTAACAGCGGACCACGACGGAATCCAAAGATAGATCTACTAAGAACAGAGCTTACTCATGTGTACCAGCTAACCTCCCGCTTCCTTAAGGAGCCCGAGATCTACCGCGATGAGTGGATTTTGAACCACCTTTGTACATACACAAAGGATCTGAAACTTTTCCTGATGGACGGTGAAGTCCAAATGGATTGGGAATTTCAAAAGCTACGCCGCTACTACTGCGGCCTCATGGAGGAGCTCTTCGAAGGAATCAACCGCTCGGGCGATCCATCGCGTTGGATGACCTTCGAGTCTCGGAAATCCTCTTTCACTTTGATGGAAGACTGGTGTGGATTCTCGCCAAACCAACCGCAAATCCGACAGCGTGAGGATACTATGAGACAGTCCCTCATTGACCAGCAATCCCTAGGCGAGAGAGGGACAGTCACAGCCGCGATGGAGATCGAGAAGCGGAACCTAAGAACGGCCGCCCTCAGCGCCATGGCAGCTCTCTGCGCTGGACCGATCAGCGTAACTACAGAAAGTGGGGCCGTTCTTCAATTCGACATCAGGCGGATACTTGCTTGGGTAGAATCCATCTTCAACTCAGGTAGTGACCGGATCAATCTTATCGGAAGGAGGGCGCTGAAGAATCTCATCGTCCATAACAAAGAATCTCCATACCTGCTACAACATTGCATTACACGATGTTATGTAGCAGAAGTGCCAAAGGTCCTAGAGAGCTACTTCGCAGTCGTCACCGATGTGCTCCTAGAACAACCCGACTACCCGTGCCCGTTTTGGAAACTGTTGGGATTGTGCTTGATTACGTTGGGGAACGACCAAAGCGACATCCGGTCACGATCGGCGCGTGTTCTTAGGTCATTAGAGGAGAGACAGCAGGCTGCCCGCAGCGCCAAGATCCGGGACTTTGATATCAGCATCTCGGACAAGACCAAGGCGGTCTACAAGCTGGCCCAGTTCGAGATATCTAAAAGGCTTGCGAAGCAATATCCGGAGCTCGCATTCCATATCTTTTCTGAATTCTCGTTGTATTTCAAGAATCTCCAACCAGCGGTGCAGCGCAATGTCGTGGCAGCTATTCTCCCATGGATCCAGACCGTCGAACTGAAACTTGATCCTAACGGCGGCCCCACAACACACTCCTATATGCTTCTCGCAAACCTCCTTGAACTGACGATCAAGTCTAGCGCTGCACTGCATAATGAGGTTCAGGCATTATGGCAAGCGCTTGCAACTAGTCCCCACCCGGTGAACGTTCGCATCATACTCGACTTCATCATCTCACTCTGCCTGGAAAGGCGAGAGCAAAACTTTGTCGAGTACGCCAAGCAGATCGTCGTCTTCCTAGCAAGCGCTCCCAGTCAACCAGGGATCAACGTTGTCGAGTTTCTACTCCAGCAGATTACGCCCAAGGCAATGGCCCCAACTGAGAAGAAGGACGTTGTACCTCCACCGCCTGACGTCCATAACTTACCTCACTGTACCGATTTGGCAGAGGCTCTGCCAGTCGGCACCAAACAAGCCGGCTTATCTCTCGGGCAGCTGTCTCTCATTCTGTTGGTGGATTTGATGGTCTCGCCCGTGCAACTTACTCCAGACAACCTGCCGATCTTGTTGCAAGTTGTTACTGTGTTGTGGGATCACTATACGCCTCTCGTTCAAGAACAGGCTCGTGAGATGCTGGTTCATCTCATTCACGAACTGGTGATCTCTAAAATGGATGATGCCACCCCTGCAGAGACCAAGAAGTCGATCGAGGACATAATCGATGCCATTCGGCGCCACGATCGTTCTGTCGTATGGAGCTACGAAGATAGCAACGGCAAGGTGGATGGCCGTGATAGTAAGGTGCCGCCGAGTATGGAATTCCTCACTGCGGAGGTGGTGAAGACTTTCGAGGTCACTTTCCCCGGTATTAAGGAGCAGTGGAGTCGCCTGTCACTCACCTGGGCGACTTCTTGTCCAGTGAGACACCTGGCTTGCCGTTCGTTCCAGATATTCCGTTGCATCCTAACCTCGCTTGACCAACTGATGCTTGGCGACATGCTGGTGAGACTGTCAAACACGATTGCGGACGAAGACACGGAGATCCAGACCTTCTCCATGGAGATCCTAACCACTCTTAAGACCCTGATCGCGAAACTTGACCGTGACAAGTTACTCTCTTTTCCGCAACTATTCTGGACTACGTGTGCTTGTTTAGAATCAATCAACGAACTTGAGTTTCTTGAGGCTGTTGATATGCTCAACGAGCTGCTAGACAAGCTCGACCTCCATGACGCGGGTGTTCGCAAGATTCTTATGGACGGTCAACCTCCAAGGTGGGATGGGGGGTTTGACGGAATCCAACCTCTGCTCTATAAGGGACTTCGATCTTCGACATGCGTCCAACCAACGCTGGATACGCTAGACAAGCTAGTCCAGCTACCTAGCGACAGGCTTACCGGAGATGACAACCGACTTTTCTTCACAATACTTGCGAACTTTCCGCGGTTCTCACGGGTCCTGGAAGAGGGGACGATCGATGAGAAGACAATGGAAACGGCACGCATTCTCTCCGTAATAGCAGATATTATGGGTATGTCGCCCATTAGTGCGACGCTGGAAGCATTCATGGACTACAATTATGCCTCCAGCAGGGAATTTATGGTAGACCTTTTTGCGGCACTTCGTGAATTCTACCTACCGGAATTGGACTTCAAGATGCTGACGATGCTCATGGGCTTCCTCACTAATAACATAGCTTCGGTAAAGACTATGACCATGCGGATCCTGTGCGTCGTCATTCCAGAGATCGAAATGCGCAAACCTGAAATTGCTGGGCACGGCTCAGACTTGATCTCTCCGCTTCTTCGGTTGTTGCAAACCGAATTCTGTATGCAAGCACTGGAAGTCCTCGATAACATCATGACTATATCTTCCTCATCGAATGATAAACATCATCTACGAATGAGCGTGACCCATTCGTCCGCCAAGCATATTCGGAAAGAGTACGAACGCACCCAGAGTTTGTTTGGCATTCCTGAGGAGTCCGGCTGGGCCATTCCAGCGCCGGCTAAGAAGGCAGACATCACACGCGCCAACGTACATGCTGCTTTCTACACATGCCAGGTAGATGCTGAGAATGGCTTCTCGGCGGGCACGACACCGACTCCAGAGGTTGAATTCCATGCTGACGACTACAACTATGGCTATTTTGAGACGCCTGAACGCACGGAAACCATGATGTCAGACGAGACTCGCACAGAGGCTAACATGGGTGACCTGGTTACCAAACTAGACAGTCTCGACGATTTCTTCGACGACTTGGCCCAGATCTCACCGAGTGAAAGGTCCTCCAGGACAGTCACAGGGTTTCCCGAAGATGACTACGAATCCGGCACACAGCTATATGACGAGCAGATCCTGCCCATTCTAGACCAAGCGTCGAGCAACACCTCGTTTCAGAATGGTTTCTTGGATCGCCCACCGGGACTGTCAAGCCAAGGCGCCGGCACGAACACGATGAACCCCGGCGCATTCCACGCCGGCAACGGGCTAGGTGCGACGGTGCGACCGGGCCTGCACTCGCGTTCCATCACTTCGCCCTCGGCGCCCGCATCGTACCAGCCGCAGCTGTCCGACTTCACCTCAGACGAGGAGCTGACCGAGGACGTCTTCTCCGACGGCGACGACGAGCGCCCGGCGCCCAACCCGGGACTGGGGGTGGTAGGCGGAGGTATCGGCAGCGAGGGGTCGTTCTCCCTCGAGAACATGATCAAGCCGCGCAAGCAGGGGCAGAGGGGCCGCGTGCGACGACTAACGGGCGGCAGGAGCAGCAGGGATCTCCTGGTGGACGAGCCGTCGCCGCAGGTGCCCCCGGTTCCCAACTCGTTCTTGCAACAGCAACAGGGGAAGCCCAACCTGCAAGGGGACATGGTGTGATGCCTGCCGGTACAGCTGCGAGGATCATGTACCATTACGAAGATGTTTGCCGAGGTACCCCCATCTTGCCCAGTTGTTTGCTGTGCGAACATGGGTCCCTTGAGTGGAAATGGGGTGCTTTTCACAGGCCGAAGGAGAGAGCAGCAAATGCGTATGTATAGGTACTGTACAGAAAGGAATGTGGAGTCCTATGGGGAATGATGTATATGTGTATCTGTCGAAACGGATAGAGGGAATATAAAGGTAAAATACAATAGATACATAAAACCGCATACCCAGTCTCTGGATGAGGTTGGTTACTGTGTTCCTCATTGCATTCGTGGACTCTTACAACCTGAATCTGCCCAGCAAGGGTCCTAGTAAATCTCACCCCAAGGAGCTCGAAAGCCGTCGCCACTACGAAGTACTACGTCGAGCTATCCTACCTCTACGGGATAGGCCATGGACGGCAAATCGGCCGTTCCCGACAGCCGCTCATAAAATACGTGGTCAAGTTCAGGTCATGGGGTCAATATGCAGGACATACCAGGGGCTAGTTCTGGTCCGGGTTATCGGCTTAGGAACCGGAGGAGCAGCAAGGCCCATCTTCAGCCACAGGGACGAGAACGCAGAAAGGGGGCCGTACCTGGAACGTAAGAACATCACTGGATATCTTTGAAAAGCGAGCATTAGCATCTTCTAGTTCTTTAAATCATAATTCACTGATTTGAGAGACCAACCCTAGATGGACACCCCGTCATGATATAGTTCGTAACCCAGCCTCTACGGCACCTCATCATCCATCGGGCTCGCCCCGCTAGAACATAGGCGCGGGCCGTGGCCCCTCCTGAAACCCCCGAGCCTTGCCGGCTGACCGGTTTGGTTGATGGCGGTCGCGGCCCCGGGAAATCTCGCTCAGTACCGGTATCGAGTGGAATAATCCTTGGGACTGACGACCAGGCCGCGTCCCTTCTTGGCGCCCCGGTAGATGGTCTCGATGATGTCGATCAACTCCTGCTTGTCCTCTAGCACCCAGTTCAGCTTGTTGTTATTGCCCGTGCCGAAATCACACATCATGTGTTTGTTCCGGAAGAAACTGCGAATGGTCGCGCACGAAAAGTCAGTAAAACGGTTCCCTTCCCTCCCTTGCTGGACAGAGTAACGGCAGGGCGGAGGGCAATGGCTGGTGGTAACTTACAACATGATGGTGCATCTATCGTAGAGCTCGTACATTTGGTTGAAGTCTGGGACCTGGTCGATGTCGCATACTGCAAGATGATGACTATGTTAGCTCGAGATACCGTTTACCGGTTAGATAGGCTATCCAGTGCGTACCGTAGATGACGGCGAAGTTCTTCACGCGGTCGGCGATCCGGTATAGCACCTCGTCCTGCCGCATGCAGTCCGGATCATGGTCGCGACCGAAGCGGATCACCACCAATCGCTCCTCCTCGGACAGAATCGCTTGGTCTACGTGCCACCCTGTATTTAAATGAGGTAGGACGAACGACATGATGGCTATCGACTATTTGTGGTCTCGGTTGTTACGTCCTGGTTATGCGAAGCGTCGTCGTCTTTATTGAGTGATGTTGTTACTGGTGTTGGCGAAGGGATGCTGGAGAGTATGATGATGTATCGAACTTCGTGGGGCTGACGTTTGGCTGTTGGAAGTTAAAAGAAGGCGACCTAAGGCACGGACCAGCTTGTCGAGTTGAACTAAGTTAGGTACGTACCGGAATTCCCCGCTTCCTTGCATGGCACTAAACCTTAAATCCAGGGGTGGGGAGAGCGGTCTGGACTGGCAATACTTTAATTTTTGGGCAGGCAGTTTTGATGCAGAAAGGTACATGAGTATATCCAATTGTGAGGTACTTCCAGGTTCTTAAAATTGAATAGGTAACATTCATCAAGTCAAAGGCGACATGTCCCTCGATTCATCATGCGGATAACGAAAGCCTAGCCTCGAATTCATGGAACATTCTTATGTCGAGTTGAATTCACTCCGATATCCGTAACGCGCGTTGTTCAAGTTTGCCAGTAGATGATGTCGCAAATTGGTCCACGACACTTACCAAGAATACTATACAATGGCAAAACGCAAATCGCAGGGTGGTGAAGGAACCCATGCCGGGAAGAGGCAGAAGACCGCTCATGAGGCACCCACCTCGGAAGATGTTCATACCTCGCGACAGCTCCGCCAGCTATTAAGTTTCCAACAAGATCTTCGCAAGGCGAGACACGGCCTCCAATCCTTCAAGATTCTCCTCGATAGCATTGTCAATGGCGAAGATGAAAACTCGGAGAAGCTGCAGCTGGTGGTTGAGTATCTCCAAGCGGTCAAGCCGAAAGACCAGGAGGATGAAGTGCCGGTATACCTTGCTGATCTGATGGAGACGTGGAGCATGGCTTCGCAAATGGGCAATGAGAATGTCATGTCTGCGGTTGCCGTAGTGTTAGCTTTGCTGCTCAAGGTCATCTCTGGAAATGTGAACCTGATCCCGCATGGTCTGGGTATATGTCGAACCCTGCTCCAGAAGCGCCAGCAGGAACTCATCGCCAAGAACCTATCGGCCGATAAGGGCAAAGACTTCATAATATCGCCCACGCTGAGGCTGCTTAGAGAAGCCATCTGCTTAGATGGCGGCGCTCTAGCAGCCCCTATCTTTAGAGCGAGGAATAACACCTTCAAATCACTTGCTAGGAATATGGGTCTTCGGTTTCTCGGGGAGGGGATAGAGGATCCAAAGAAGCCGTCGGTCAGAACTAATGCCATCCAATTCCTATTGAGCAGTCTGCGCCTTTTACATGTGGAAGCCAAGAGGGATCTCCTCTTGCAAAAAGATGTCGTTGCAGCGCTGATGAGACATCTAAGGGACGACCCGCCTCACTTGTTATACGCCATCCTGGACACTCTAAGAGCATGCATCATCCTTGATAAGAAATTGCTCAAGGACGTCAAGATCAAACTACTCAATTCGCACTCGTTAACTCGGATAGCATCCCTCTATGGGTACTCGCATGATAGTGCGGAATCCAGAGGCGACTCTGAGGGCGAACGTCCCTCAGTCGAGGAAGCAGCTCACGACTTTCTGGTCGCCGCATGCACCGACCAGGCCGCTGGGATCTTGCGGTCACAGCACGGGTACTATCCCGAAGGCGTGGATCCCGATGATCTCTTACTCGGAACAAATGCTACTCACTCGGTGGACTTCGGAATCGATAGTATCCCCTGGATGAACAAATTCGACGATGACGTCCCTGTGCGGAACTCCCTGCTGGCCGAATTCATCCAGACTTTGCGGCCGTGGTCCAACATGAAACAGTCTGAGCTTCTTCTTGCGATATTCGAAGCCGCCCCGGAGCTCGTAGCTCATTACTTCTCCCGCAAGAAATCCTTCTCGTTCGAACCAAAATTATCAGCGACCTGGATCGGATATGCTGCGTTGCTTTATAACGTGATCCAGACACCTATACCAGCCTATTTGGGCCATCCAAACGGGTATTCTCGGGCACCTCCTCCGACCGCCATTGTGCTTGGCAACATCATTCCAGCGCCGATGACTTTGAAGGTCATGACGCGCTGTCTAGCTAATAAGTCCGGGTTGATATCCTTCTACGCAATACGCATGCTAGTATTAACCTTACAAAAGCTAGCACGAGCTTTGGAGATGTATCGGGAAGCATCGTCTTCGGCAGATTCTCTCTGGAACGAAGCCGCTCGTCGACTTGTCGATGATTTCTACCAGAGTATACCTGATATTAAAGATATTATTAGTCACTACCGTACAATCTCAGACGATGGCCTACTTCAGCGAGAGGCTACTAGTCGGTTACTACTGTTGTACTACGAAGTTATCCCGCAGCTTGCCCTCAGATCCAAGTTTGACGTGTCGCCGATGCTTCTTGCCTCTATCACGAAAGTGGAATCACCTAAGTGGACGGGTGAGGATAGCGTCATGGCTCTGATGGAACTAGAGCATCTCTGTACCATTGCCAAGTATTCTCCTGGTATGCGCTGGTTTGCTCGTCCTTCGGGGACCTCGACGTCTCCCCTCATGACCCTGTTAAGACTATACGTCCAGAAAACAACAGACATTACCAAGGTCGAACTGGGTAACGTCTTGTACTCTGTGGCCGAAGAAAGCCAGTTGGTGGAGAGCAGACCACATTCTCCAGGTCTAAGTCCTTTGGTTGCAGCTTTGCAAAAGTCGGGAGATGTAGACACAGCGATATGGGCTTTTCTTGACAACTGCGCTGAGCGATGTGCTAGGTCTCCCATCAGGTATCTCGAAATGATTGAAGAGCAGCTCGACAAGGCGGGCGTCGGAGAGGATGAAGAGGCGCGATGTTGCCCTCTGATGATGACAATCGCAGAACAGATTCCCTTTTTTGTTTCGTCCTCGCCAGGAAAGAGCAGTCTAAAGGCGCTTACACAGCTACTCTCGGAGTATCTCGGGTACTCAAAAGCTGCTAGTTTCAACAAAGCCTTTCTCGAAGCTGCCAAGGAGCTATTCGCTGCTGGGCTCGAGGATAAAAAGCTCGCCGCCAAGCTGTCTATGCCGAAAAGATCCAGCTCGCCTTCGCGCAAACGTGACACCCGGAAGGGTGACCTGGTTGCTCCAGAGCTTGGTACAAGCAATGGCTTGGGGAAGGGACTTGCTAGCACATCAGATTTCAAGTTAAGTCCGGGAGATTTGGAGGAAAGGCTGTCGGTACCGGTGTCTTCGAGCAAAGACAACGCGCTGCTGAAATGGTCATCCAAAACACCAGAAGAATTAGTCGAGGAAGGACACGCAGCTTCTTTGTTATGGTTGCTCTCATCCGAGCACCCAAGCATCCGGAGGGAAGCCCTTACCAACATCATGAAGATGGCAACGAAAATCAAAGAATCATCTTACGAGGAGAACGAGCAAGTCTGGCTATTACTCATGGAGCTTGTCGAATCTGCGCGCGATGTCGTCGGTGAGCGTCCCCTACCAAACATGACCGTTGCGTTCGCGTGCAGGGCCCTCGACGTCCTGAAGAATCCCCTGCACTGCCTCTACGAGAAGGTCAACGTCTTCCTGACTAGCGGGCCCGCGTGGGCCCTGGACAGGATCCCCCTGCTGCGCGCCATCCTGCAGGACGGCCCGAGCGAGGACGGCCAGTACTACGCCGAGCTCAGCTGGCTGCTGGGCCTCCTGCTCGATGGCCTGCGGGCGCCTGACGACGTTGCCCTGTTCCACCGGCGCCGTGTCTTCGAGCGCCTCTTCGCCCTCGCCTGCAACCCGTACCTCGGCCCTGGCCTCCGCGTCCAGATCCTCCGCATCCTGTACAGGGCCACGACCGTCCCGGGCGGCAGCGACACCGCCATCACGCGCTTCGGCGCCGTCGGCTGGCTCGAAGCCCAGAAGGCCGCCGCGGCCGGAGGCGACCCCGCCGAGGCCGAGCTCTACCAGGCGCTCGTCAGGAGGCTGTGGGAGACCTGCGATCAGCAGCGGATCGAGGTCTGGAGTAGGGGGAGCGTGAAGAGGTTGGCGGAGCAGTGAGCTAGATAGACAATGCCGTCGATGAGGAATTGAAATGGTCCACGATTATTGTACTGGGCTTCGGTATGCGCTTAGGTGATCTGTGCTTGACTCAATGTATATATGAGGTTACGTGGAATGTATTCCATCACTAACACATCATCTCATCCCCCCTATTAACCCGATTCCCCCAACCGAAACACGACCTGCGGTTGCTCGTCGCTGACTTGCTGTCGGCGTACAATCTTTGCTGGTTGGAACATTGACTTGATCTATACCACTCCCTCTATCCTGTCTTGCATTCAGCGTGCCCGCTCACCCAAGCGAACCAGCTTAGGAGACACGCGGACCACGCATATGCACCCCCTCCACACCACCCACCAGCTTCGGTCGCACGCCAGAGCCGGACATCCGCCTACTTACTTGCCTCGCGTACTCCTCCCCGCCAGGTTCAGGGGACCGCGTAGTCCCCGGAGAGCTGGGTTCGCGGTGAACCACGCCCACCACCTTCGCGCCTCGAATCACGGCCGCCCGTCCGTCGACGGCATGAGGCTGGGCGCCACGCCGTTTTTGACGAGGATGTAGGGAAGGCGGCAAAGGGAAGCTTCATCGCTGTTCGAACAGCCCCATGCCTTAGACGCACTGGTGCTAGTGTTCGTTGTTCTACCTTCCTACCCACGGCCGTTTTTTATATAGCTTCATGCGGGAGTATAGCTCTTGCCGACGATGGAAGTGACGGGAGTTGGCGGCGATCGTAAAGCTTCTCGACACTGTGCGCTGCTCTACTACTACACTTAACACAACGATGACGGACGTACTGCGTTACATGAGGTCCTCACGTTCTTCCGGTGATAGTATTGAGATTTAATGCTCAGCAGGGGGGTCTGTTTACCGCCTCCGTAGTCTATATTCGGCCCCTGACGTAACTATCGCTCCTCTCATTAACTCCCTTGAGCTGAGTGGCCCGACCTCGCTTCTAACTCTCACGCGCCATCTACGTCAAGGTTGATATGCTATTCTAGGCCACTTCTGAACACTGACCTGCCGGGTCGTGTTTTTGTTGACCCTCAAATCTAGAGTCTATTAGGCAACGGGCGCCTTTAAATCGGAGCTGCCACGCTGGAGTGCTTATAGGTCAGTCGGCTGAAGCGACGAATCCATGGGAGAAAGAGCATGGTACGGCACAGCTATGTTTGCCTTTAGACTCGACGACTATTCTTCTTACCGCGGCCGAGCATCTCGGGTACCGCCGACGAAACCGGGGCCTACTCCCGGGATTAAGACCTGTTCGCGGGTCTGGGCTATGCGCTCTTATGGCGCCCTCTCCGGGTAGAATTATGATAGAGCACCACCTCGGTGTCGTGTCGGATGCTCCTAAGTAATAGACAATTTCCCGCGGGCCCCCGTTTACAGCAAACTATATCTACGGCTAATCCACTTCCCCAGACATCGTCTGTTTACGGTAGGTGGTAGTCGCCAATCACATGGGAGAAAGTCCACCAACGATTGGCTCGTCGCCGATCGTCGACCCACACCCATCGTCAGAGTCGGTAGAATAACCCACGAGGCGACGAGGGATAATGCGGAGAATCCATGACTTTCCCACTGGAAGGGGGTGCTCTCTCTTGACAAGGGGGGGGGGGGGGGGT
>QJNZ01000379.1:0-87054 GCA_004155055.1 Monosporascus sp. CRB-8-3
TTATATCCCTTTCTTATACCTTATATTTTACTTATAGGTATCTTCGCAACGAAAAATCGCAAAATTAAACGGATTTTACCATTTTAATTTACAGCTAATAGAGATTAAAATAAGCTATAAAAGTTTTTTAAGAGCCGTTATATTGTTAAGTTATTTAAAGATAAGCAGTAAGTGTTATAAGGTGATTAAAATGGTGGCGGGGCGGTGGCAGGTGTAAAAAAAGTAATGTATAGCTCTTATATAAAAAACTAATGTGCGAATAGTACAACTTAATATAAAAGTGTATAATTTTAACTTATTTTTAATAAAAGATATAGAAAATAAATATTTTAATAATATTATATAATTAAGTATATAATTTTATATAACGTCCCATACCTATAAACGGGATACACCTATAAGTGGGACACTTTTTGGCACCTTATAACAACAAATTCAAATAACTTAATAACAACATATCGCATTAATTCAAATTAATCGGATTCTTCATCGCTAGATATATCTATAACTTTTTTATAAATACGCGTATTATATCCGGGTTTACCGCAAACGTTATACTTCCGTTTTTTCGTCGTAACCTTTTTACGATAATTACCTTTAACGGCTGTTAGCTATATTTTTCCATCTCCTTTTTCCTTTTCGGTTAAAAAAGCTTGTTCTTTTTATATCATAAGTATTTTTCCTTTTTAAAAACGTTTATTTTTAGTTCTACGACGTTTGCTTAAGATATAATTCGTTTCGCGTAATTAAATATTTTTTTCCCGAAAAAAAGCGGCTTTATATAATAGCAACATATAACCTTTTGTTACAAAATTAACCGATTTAAATATTCTGGTTAACGAATTACCTTAATAATTTTTGATCCTTCTTTATAAATATCGTTTTTATTTTATTGCTTTACGGATATTTTTAAGGATTTTCGTAGGGGGTAAAATGGAACCGACAAAAATTAACGGGGAAACGGTCGGCGTAAACATAACTGGAAAAATTTTAAGTTCGGAAAAAACGGTATTAAAATCGAATAAAACGAGACCAGTTTTCGCAAATCCGGATTTAATATTATCGAACGTTATAGCAGTTTTAAACGTATCGTAAAAATTATCAAGGAAATTTTTTTTTGCGATATAAATATAATAACATTATATTAAGTTTTCGATATATAACGAATAAATACGTTTTTAAAAAAAAAACAAGATACGTTAAAAAATTAAAGCTTATACGATAAATACGCGGGTATGCAAAATATAATAATGTCGTAATTAACGCAATATTTTTCGAATTTTATCGAATAATAACGTTCGTAACCGTCGAAAATAAAAAAACGTTTCAATTTTTTCGTACGCGTTTAAATATATTAATCGAAATATTAAATCCATTTTAAACCTAATTCGTTCGTTATTTAGTTATTATTACTTAATACGATTTTTTAATCGGCTATTAATAATAAATTATTACGGAATTAAGATTTAAAATAATTTTTCCCTGTTATAATAATAAATAACAATACAGTTTAATTTTGGAAATTAACAACCTGGATAATTATAACCCATTTTTTATTCCTTTATTAAGCTTATTTAAGTTTTTTACGTTTTTCAATATTGGTAATTACTATACCCGTTACTATAAGAAACCTTATTAAAAACTTAATTTCGTCGAAGTTATAAATATTTTTTTATAATACCGTATTTTGCAATTATAATACGAAGAAACTTAAATTACTTGCAAAACGTTTCTGGATTTTCGGATAAAATCCGTTAATAATCGATTTTTCGATTTAAATACGATTAAAATTTTTTTTGCCGTTTAACAAATTTCGACGCCTAGTTAATTCCGATACATTCCGTAACGCGTTAAGTAAGTAATATATTGGCCATATTTTTAACGTACTGAAACCGGATAGGAAACGTTCGTATATCTAAATTAAAAATTCGTTCGACAATCGATTTTTTTCGGTCGGCGTTAATCTTTGCAAAAAAAAAAAAAAAATAATATCAACTCGGGCGTATTTACCGTTAACGCGTACTTTTAAAGTAAAAGGTAAAACTTTATAAATAAAACTAAGCTTTCTATAATTAAGTTTCGGGTTTCGTTTTTTAACTTAAATAGCTAGGTTTATTTTCGCTTTTTTTATAAGGCGTTTTATATTATGGTTATTAAGAAATAAGTAATTAAAAATGTATTATGAGAATAATTAAAAAAGTATCCCGCTTATAGGTATATCCCGTTTATAGGTGTAGGACGTTAGTATAAAGTATAAATAATTAGAGTATATAAGCGAATAAAACATTCTTTTTGCATTATTATAAATATTTCATTAGTAGAGTTTATTATTCAGCTCATGATAATTAATCCAGCCATACCATTTTGGAGCACTTTTTACAGTTTATATGCAGAAATAGAAGCCCGTTACAGCACTTAGCAAAATGCTCACATGAGCATGCAACTTTTAAATCCAGAGACCTTTAAGAAGTTATAGGACTTAGTAACCATCCTCTGGGTAGCCTTTGCCTTCCACTAAGGTTCTAATTGAACTACAGCCCCAACCGCAAAAGCCTGAAGTGTGGGACCAAGGTATAAGGTAGCTTGACATTGTATGAATATAACCATGAGTAATAAGAGATAAGAAGCACACCCTTTTTCTAAGAAAGGCAGGTGGTTCTATATCCCAAGAGGACTGCATATGCTTGGCACAGGATGCGAATGAGCGTGAATAATTGGAGAAGGTTCGAATACGGCTCGGATCCTAAAATAGTTTGCAAGTAGAAATCAGCAAGGACTCGCCAGGAGATTACATGTGAGCTCATGGTAACACGGTATGGAAATCTAAGGTACATGCTTCTTGGAATGTTCAAATCATGTTTGGACACATTGAATTAATTCTGTTATGAAAGGCTAACATAGTTAGACAAGGGCCTTAATTGCACAATAGCTCTCTCTAAAGGCTATAATTAGGAATGCTTAAGTTAAACACCCCCTTTACGCCCCACCCCTTTTACGCCTTATATTTTCCCACATAAAATATACAAATTTACGTATTCATAATTAATTAAATATAAGTAAAAAGAAAAAATTAATATCAAATTATATAAAAAAAATTTTATATATGAAAATTAAAATGAAATTAATAATTTATCTATTAATATTATTAATTATTAATTATATTAATATTAAAAGAAATAAGTATTTTATATATTAGTATATTTATTTTTAATATTTGAATTATAATTAGTATATGAATTTATTATAAGATAATAGTATTAATAATATATAATTCTATAAATCTTAAAATTTAATTTAATATATTTAATACTTTTTAATATATAATATAACGTATAATATAATAATTATATTAAAACGAATAAATCTTTTATAAATATTCTATTTCATGTATCGTTTGTATATAATTAATATTAATATAATAATATAAATATTATATTATAAAATATTTTTATTTCATAATTTTAATATATTCACTTATATTTTAATAAATTTTCATAATAACATTTTTAAAAACTTAAAATTAATTTTATATAATTATTTTTAAATAACGTACAATGACCTAAGTTATTTTTTTGAATATATATTTTTGTTAGTTAATTATTAATGTATAACCTTTGCGGGAAACATGGGGCGTGAAGGGGGTGCCACGTAAAGAGGGTGTTTGACTTAAATTATTTCTTATTAGGCGACAGTCCATAGAGACAACATTTGCAAGCATGCTTCATGTGGCCTTCCTGGTGCTGCTACGACTGTATGCAATCCTTCTCAATGAACATGAAGCTAATTTCCAGGCCATAAAACATGACTAGCCGAATCCACTGGCTCTAAAGGCACCGCGTGATAGTTTGGCGTCGGAGTACTTGGCTGTCTCCTTGCCTTGTATCATTACATATTGACCGCAGAGGCCGGCGTGATGCTTGCGAGCAAGGGCTATATCCGTCGGAAGAGGTTGCCGGTATGACTGAGTGTAGCAAGCTTTATGCTATCACACTGCATACGGCATCACCCGGAGACTATGGGGGCGTGAAGTAACACATAATATAATTCGGTCCTTTTTGTGTCAGATTGAATTGTCACTTGTCCGTTACGACCCTGCACTACGGGAGTTGGTCTGATGTATTTGTCGATAAACGGAACCCCCATTAGGTATGTCCCGGACGTGGGATTATCGCTATCATTCAGCGTTGTTTGCTTTAGCCGTACCGTTGGGCTAGTTCTACGGCCGACTTGGTACGACGGCGAGATCAATAAGGAGACGTAAAATACGATCTATACGCTAAGGTTGCCAATCTTTGAGATATTAACTGCTTTTACGCATCAAAGCAGAACCAACACTTTGGTGTTCTCGAAGACTGGATTGGGCGAGGACGGAGCTAGCAGATAATTGTATATCTGGGAATATCATTAGCCCTCACCTTGAATGACTTTCCCTAAGGAGCGCAGATAGAGCTATCTTAAAGTTCTAGAAGGAAAGCAAACAAGCCTACCTTACCTTTTACAATATTCTAATAGGGTCTTAATGAATGCTTAATATTCAGAAAGACTTGATATTCCACTGGCCACCACCAAACTTAGTAGACTCGAATGGGTATTAACAGACCAGGCAGCCTCTATCTGTAGGACTTATAGATAATTCACAATATCCCATTTACCTCTAATAAGGTACTGTTCAACAGCATGTTCTGGCATTATAACTTAATATTGGCTAGTAGTTAGAGCAGTGCCTAGCTGGTCTTGGACCTGAAAAATGTGGACCCTGCACTGGTCGTGTTCGAGGTCCTACACCTGCAAAACCAAAAAAAAAAAAAAAAAATTCCGAGTAAGACCTTTGAGCGCTGCCGTACATATCGGAAACTTTCCCTAGGACCTGTCGGTAAATGCTGCCGGGTTCGATTCCCGTAGACCACCCATTCCATTCTTGCTGAAGTCTGACGATGCATATATGTGAATGGCGGCGTGCTTTGCATATCTGAATAATACCGCTAAGCTAGCTGAAAAAGCGGAATGGGTTAAAGCCAGTAGGGTACAGGGAAACAATTGGTCAATAGGACAGCTGAAACGTTGTAATAGGGGAATCCTAATTTAAATATTACGACTCTATCACCTTGTAATGTGGGTGGGTTACATAAAGCGACGCAAACTACGACCTTGGGTACCGTACCCTTGATCGATTTTTTTTATCAATCAAGAATTCTCTGGCGCGCCTTGTAATCCCTAGCTGCATAATTCAGAGTCCTAGATATACTACGACGGGTTGATAAGGACGGTAATTGGATTGGCTGCCAGGTTATCAGAAAAGAATAACCCAATCGGCTGCGTAGAGGAAAAGGGTAAACCCCAAGAGAGTTGATCAGCATTCCTATCACACGTCAGCACTTGAGATTGGTTCTGTTCCAGTAGTAAGCCTTAGGACGGCTTCAGTACCCGGTATACCTCTCATTTTCTATGCTATTTACCATTCTTACTGTTTTGTAACGTGGCATGGCCCCGCGTAATCCCGCATAAAGTATTCGATATTATGAGGCCATCCAAGAAGATATTAGGTTACATTTAAGCGTCCGCCTACCTACACCTGTCAGATATAGGGGATATTAGTTATGTTGTTGTATTCAGCTAGCTACGGGTGCTTCTTATACGCGTGCAAATTTAGTATAACCTATTAACGGAATATATATCTTCCGATTAAAAGAAGCTTTTCCGTATATAAGATACGTTTAGTAGCCCCTGTTAACTAATACACCCCCTTAATACCTTAAGGCATTTATAGCATTAATTATTACGTATTATCATTTCTTAAAGCTATAACTTTTTATTTCACCCTTTTTATTAAATAATTATATCCTTCTAATTAACTAATTTCTTTTATAAAATTACTTATATAATATTTCTTCGCTGTTCGAAAATTTCCGTAATATTTATTAATTTTAATTACTTTTTAAAATACTTAAATAATTCGCGTAATAAAGATTTAATTAATCTATTAACTAGCATATCGCTTATAAACGTATAATTTATTTTAATTAAAATTTTCTTTATAGTTTTCGTAATTAATTATTATATATATCTAGATATTACAGTTTTATTTATAATAAAATATAGTTAACATTAATAAACTACATAATTTATTAATTATTACGTTATATATTTAACGGTTTAATATTTAAAATGATTCCTTACTTTTTAATTAATCGAAAATTAAATAAAGTCTTTTTATAATTTACTTAATCCCCCTGCTAAACCAGCTAGAGGGTATAAGGTTTTTCAGGGTCGAAGCTTGTCGGCATTGCGTAACAGTCGGTTTCGGAATAAGGCTTTTCGTAACCAAGATATAATTTATCGTTACCGTAAAAACTATTAATAGTTGTTATATTCGAGAATATTGGGTAAAATATTTATCGTATTAATTATTGGTGTAATTATTTCGTATCTTTAATTTAACCGGGATAATATAGCTTGAACTTAACGACTTTATATAATTTACTTAAAAAATAATTACTATATTTTACTTATTTGCTTATTATCTTATTTTTTTTAAATAACTTTAAAACGTAAATTTAAAGTTTTTTTCGATTAATTATATTATTCGTAAAAAACGTTATTTTAAATATTTAATAAATTTTATTCTTAAATTATAACGTACTATATAAGCTTGTAAACTAAACAAGCTTATAAGCCGTTTTTTATTAACATTTTAACTACCTGACTTTAATCGTTAATTTTTTTAACACTAATAAAATAAAACGTTTTATAAAAAAATCTAAAATAAACTTAGCTATTTAAATTAAAAGACGAAACTTAAAATTTAACTTTAAAAAATTACGTTCTATATATAACGTTTCCGAATTTACTTTAAAAACCCGATATTATAATCGATACATTTAAACCGATATTATTTCCTATTTATAAAAATTAATATTAATAGAAAAAAAATTTATTATCGAATAAATCCTTACCTTAAATACGTAAATATTTTTTATCCGTTATTAATATATTAATAATATAATAAATTTATTATTTACGTAACGGATTACAAAATATGTTAGGGTTAATTAGGTATTTAATTTTATTAAACGGTAAAAAAAATTTAAAACGTATTTAAATCGAAAAATCGATTAGTAAAAAATATTATACGAAAATCCAAAAATATTTCGTAAATAATTCGAATTTATTTGGGTTATTATTATAAAATACGGTATTATAAATAAAGATATTTATAATTTCTACGAGACTGAACTTTTAATAAGGCTTTTTATAATAATGAATATAATAATTATTAATACCGAAAAACGTAAAAAACCTAAATAAATTTAATAAAAAAAATAAAAAATAAATTATAATTATTTAAATTATTAATTTTTAAAATTAAATTATACTGTTATTTATTATTATAATAAGAAAAAATTACTTTAAATCTTAATTCCATAATAACTTATTATTAATAATTAATTAAAAAATAGTATTAAATAATAATAACTAAATAACGAACGAATTAAATTTAAAATAAGTCCAATATTTCGATTAATATATTCGAACGTATACGAAAAAATCGAAACGTTTTTTTATTTCTAACGATTACGAAAATTAGTATTTAATAAAATTCGAAAAATATTACGTTAATTAAAATATTATTATATTTGATATAGTTACGCATTTATTACATAAGTTTTAATTTTTTAACGTATTTTTTTAAAAAAACGCGTTTATTCGTTATATATCGAAAATTTAATATAATATTATTATATTTATATTATTAAAAAAAATTTCCTTTCCGGTTTTTATAATGCGTTTAAAATTATTATAACGTCCGATAATATTAAATCCAGATTTGCAAAAATTAATTTTATTTTATTTAATCCTAATACCGTTTTTTCCGAATTTAAAATTCCTTCAATTATGCTTACGTTAACCGTTTCCCCGTTAACCTCCGCCGGTTCCATTTATTCTTTACCTGCGAAAATCCTTAAAAATATTAAAAAAACGATAAAATAAAGATATTATTTAAAAAAAAAATTTAAAAATTACTAGGGTAACTTGCCGACAAAAATCGTTAAATCGGCGAATCTTTTAGTAAAAAATAATTTAATATATTTATACGAAATTGCTTTTTTTCGAAAAAAAGTTATTTAATTACGTAAAACGAACTATATCTTAAGCAAACGTCGAAAAACTAAAAATAAACGTCTTTAAGAAAAAGAGATATTTATTATATAAAAAGAATAAGCTCTTCTAACTAAAAAAAAGAAGTAGTAAAAAATATAATTAATATCGGCTAAAGATAATCGTCGTAAAAGGGTTAAAACGAAAAAACGGAAATATAACGATTACGGTAAACCTGGACATAATACGCGTACTTATAAAAAAGCTATAAAAACGTTTAGCGAAAAACAATTCGATTAATTTTAATTAATTTAATATGTTATAATTAATTAATTTAAATTTATTATCGAAAGGTGCTAAGAAACGGCTCGCAAGCCTTTTTTAGCTTACGAGCTTATATAATACGTTAACGGTAACATTTTAATCTTAATTAAATATAATATAATTTAAATAATAACTTTATAATATATATTATTAAAATTTACGTTAAACGGGATAAATTAAAATATAATAAAATATATATTAAATTATATATTAATTATTACGTATAAAATAAAACCATTTCTTTTTTAATATCTATTAATAAAACCTAAATAAGTTAAATTAAAATTTAGTAATTATTTAACGCTTATTATTAACCTATTTAAAAAATTATTTAAACTTTTTAAAAAACTATATTAATTAGCTTATTTATAAAATTAGATTAAAATACCTAATTTTTTTAAACTTTATTTTTAGTTACTTTAATATCGAAAAACTATTATAAATTCTTATTCTTAATAAAAAAATACCATTATAAAATTTATTAAATTAATTAATTAACGAAATCTTAATTTTTCTTATAATATATTATTATAATATCATCTATAAAAAAAATAAATACCCTTTAACAAGTAAAATAATAAGGTTTATAAAAAACGGAATGGCTTAATAGCTTAGTAGTCGCAAGCCTAGGTATCTCTTTTAATTGCGACAGGTTTAGGCATTTTGTTTCGGTTAATCTTAAAAGATAACTGGTTTAAATCCAGCTTGGGTTACCGTTTTTTAAGTGGCGCCAGCCTAAAGGAGCTAAACCAATTTAGGTCTTCGACTCCGCTACCGTGTCGGCAATTAATTAAAGTGGTTAAGAGCTTTAGGAATTAATCAAATTAATCGTATACGTAATTATTTATTTGTTACCGTATACCTATAACCCGTATTGCGTTTTTCCGGCCTTTACTAAAAAGGGACGGTTTTTAAGGGGTGCTTCCCGGTCGCGTTTATGTAAAACCAGTTATGCATGTATTTAGTGAATGGATTAGCTATATGCTGTCTGTATGTATATAGCTAAATACCCCGAATAGCACTTGATCTTACAAAAAACGGAATTAAAGTCTAATTTTTTAAACGTTTTAATAAAATCTTTCTATTATAATAACGGCAACTTCTTTAAGCTATATAAAACCTGTTTAATTAATCTTTTATTACTTTAAAAGTATTTTAAAAACATTTTTATATATTTTATAAAATAAATTAACGTTAATAAAAACGTTAATTACGTTATACTATTTAACGTTTAAATAAAACCTAACTATTATTATAATTAACGCGCTAAATAACCTTTTAATTAAAATAAATACGTAATTATTTTTATAAATAGCTTTAAATTATTAATCGCTTTATATAATGAAATATACCTTATATTTTTCTACTTAATAGTATTTACTAAACTTATTTCCCTTTAATAAAAAATTAATTTTTTATTTTATAAAATCGTATTACTTATAACCTTATAAATAAACCGTTTTAACTTTACGAAATATCTCTTTTAAGAAATATATACTTAACTTTTTATAACTTTACGATAGTAACGATAAATTACGTTTATAAATTCGATTTAATAACTTTAATATTTATTTACATTAAATATAGTTTCTTATATTTTATATTTATTTCGAATAATATCGTTTAAATATAAAATATATAAAAAACCTACATTTACAACCTATAAAATACTTTCGTCTTTTACTATTACTTTAAATTAAACAACATTAAAAAATTTAAGGCTACTTTTCTTCCTTTTATTAACGTGATAATCCTTGAACTTATTAAAATAAATAATAATAATAATAATAATAATAATAATAATAATAATAATAATAATTTAAATATAACGATTATATAAAAATATTTAATCCTTTATAAATAAACATATTCTTGTATATCGTATATTTTTTACGCTAAAACTTTTTTATTTTAAAATATTTTATTTAATTAATAATTAACGTCCCGGATAAGCTTACGAAATAAATAAGCTTACGGAATGGTTTTTAACACCTTGTGATAATAAACATAATTTAATTAATTATAACATATTAAATTAATTTAAACTAATCGGATTTTTTATCGCCAGACGTCTTTATAACTTCTTTACAAGTACGTACATTATATCCGGGCTTTCCGTAAATACCATATTTCCGTTTCTTCGTTTAAACCTTTTTATAACGATTACTTTTAACCTTTTTTAACTGTAATTACTTATTATCACCTTTTTTTTTAATTATAAAAACTTTTATTTTTTTTATAATAAATATTTCTTTTTTTAAAAAACGTACGTTTTTAATTTTATAATATTTATTTAAGATATAATTCGTTTCGTATAATTAAGTAACTTTTTTTCGAAAAAAAGTAATTTCGTATAAAAATAATAAATTATTTTTTATTAAAAGATTTGCCGATTTAACGATTTTTGTCGGCAAGTTACCCTAGTAATTTCTAATCTTTTTTTATAAATAACGTCCTTATTTTATTACTTCCTTAATATTTTTAAAGGTTTTTGTAAACGGGGAACGAATAAAACCGGCAAAGGTTAACGGGAAAACGGTTAGTGTAAATATAATTAAAAAAATTTCGAATTCGGAAAAAACGTTATTAAAATCGAATAAAATAAAACCAGCTTTCGCGAATCCGGATTTAATGTTATCGGTTGTTATAATAATTTTAAACGCGTTACGAAAACCGGCGATGAAATTTTCCTTAATAATATAAATAACGTAACGTTATATAAAACCTTCGATATATAACGAATAAACGCGTTTTAATACGGAAAAATAAAATACGTTAAAAGGTTAAAACCGATAAAAAAAATAAGTAAATATATAAAATATAATAATATCGTTAACTTTATAATAATTTTCGAATTCGATTAAATAATAATTTTTATAACCGTTAAAAATAAAAAAACGTTTTAAACCTTTAATATGCGTTTAAATATATTTATTAAAATATTTAACTTATTTTAAACTTAGTTTATTTATCGTTCAGCCGTTTTTATTTATAGTAATTTTTTAGTTAGCTAAAAGTGGGTTATCGGCGAACCAGCGAAAAAGGTAATTTTTCCTAGTAAAAATAATAAATAAAGGTAAGGCTTAATTTTAAAAATTAATAGCTTATATTATTATAAATTATTTTCGATTTCCTTATTAAATTTATTTAAATTTTTTATATTTTCCAGTATTAATAATAACTATACCGGTTATTATAAAAAACCTTATTAAAAATTTTATTTCGTCGAAATTATAAATATCTTCCTTTATAATACCGTATTTTGTAATTTTAACCCAAATAAGTTTAAATTATTTACGAAATATCTTTAGATTTTTGTATAAAACTTTTTAATAATTTATTTTTCGATTAAAACGTATTTCGAATTTTTATTATTTTTTAATAAAATTAAATACTTATTTAACTTTAATACGTCCCGTAATACGTTATATAAATAATAAATTCGTTATATTTTTAATATGTTAATACCGGATAAAAAACGTTTACGTATTTAGGTTAAAAATTCGGTTAATAATCGATTATTTTTCGGTTAGCGTTAATTTTCGCGAATTAAAAATAATATCGGTTTTGGAAAATTTATTATTATATCGTACGTATAAAGTAAAATGGGCGATTTTATAAATAAAATTAAATGTTATATAATTAAATATTAGGTTTTGTTTTTTAACTTAAACGGTTAAATTTATTTTTATTTTTTTTATAAGCCGTTTTATGTTATTAGTATTAAAAAATAATTAATTAAAGTTAGGTAATTAAAATATGTTAAAAACTATCCCGTAAGCTTATCTATCCCGTAAGCTTATCCGGAACGTTAAGTTATTTCGTTTTAATTTTTACTTATTAAAATAAATTCTATAATTCGTTTTCTATAATATAAATAAAATCGTTGTTTAAATCTTAATATTATTTTAAAAAACAACTTTTTCGTTAAATTATATATTTTAAATAATAACAACTTAATTAAATAATAGGTTCTAAATTTTATAGATATTAGTAAATCGACAATTAATTAAAAAGTTAATTTCTATTTTTAAAATTTAACTTTTAAAAGTTGTACTTTCTCTTTAAAGGAGACGTAATCGTATAACAAAATTAAATAAATTAATAGATTATATATCTCGGTTGCTAGGCTTTACTAAACTCTAACCTTTTTGTAGGCGTTTTATTCTAAGGTAACTTTAAACTGCCCAGTTATGCCCCTATCGACGACCATTTCTAACCGAATTCTGGACGGTTTTCGGAATCCGGAATAACCGGACAAATTATTGTTCGTAATCCTTTAGTTTGTATTAAGTTAAAAGTTAAATTTCGAAAATTTTAAACTTTTTACTTCTTATATTTAATTTTCCTCCTAATTTTTTTATACGATCGATACTTTTTATTATAAAGTTATTTAATTTTTAATTATTTTTATTTATATAAATTATATTATATTCGAACATTAAAAATAAAATTAAATTTTTAAGAAAAAAAGTTAAATAAATCGACGGAAGTATTAATATTTTTAATTCGTTTTAAAGTTTTATAAAGTTTAGAAATTTTTAAAAAAACGTTTTCCGTAAAGATTTTACAGTTACGGAATACCGATATTTTATAATAGGAATTGCCCGGTATGTTTTAACTATTTTAATTAATAGAAATTCGAAAAATCGTAAGATCGATTAAAGTTAAAATGGTAGGATTAGTAAAAAGTTACAAAGTAGTTATTTTATACGGATTTAAAATTTACCGCGAAAAGCTTAATATTTTTTAAGTTATTATTTTTTAGGAAATTTTCTTTACCGAACTAGTTAAAGGGTATAAGGTTTATCAGGGTCGAAACTTATCGGCATTACGTAATAATTAGTTTCGAAATAAGGCTTTTCGTAACCGAGACGTAAAATTTATTATTACCGTAAAAATTATTAATAATTACTATATTCGAAAATATTAAGTAAAATATTTATTATATTAATTATTAATATAATTATTTCGTATTTTTAGCTTAACTTAAATAATACGGTTTAAACCTAACAACTTTATAAAAGTTTTAATTTTTTTTATAACGACAATTATTATAACGTAAATTATATAACCATATACTCGTAAATAAACTTATTATAACTTTCGATTAAATAATATAACGCTGTTTATATAAGTTATATAAATATAATAAACTTTATATAAATTTATTAAAATAATACGTATTTAAAAATACGGTTATATAAATATATTACCGCTTTAAAATTATATATAATTAAAAAATAAAAATAACTTAACGTTATTATATATCGTAATACCTTCTTTATTAATTATATCTTTTAAACGTTTTATACTTTTATTTTAAACTTAAATCTAATCTTAAAAAAGACAGTTATAATATATTTCGAAAATAATAATTTTTTAAAATTATATTATTACATTCGATTATTAATAAAAAACCTTTATTTTAATTGCTTAAAACTTTTAAGAAATATTCGAACCGTATAATTAATATATCTTATCATCGGTTTTAAAAATAAATATTCTAAATTATACTTAAATACTTATTTAAAATAAATATAACGTATTTATATTTTTTCGGTTTTTTTAAGAAATTTATAAAACTAATAATAATTTTTTTACCTTTTCGAAAAACCCCTTTTTAAGTCTATAATATATTTATCTTTTAACTTTCGACTTATTATATACTTAATATTTAATTATTATAAAACCTTTTAAACGAATTCTCTTTATATAAAACTTTTACTGGCTTAATGGTGTTAGATATAGGGGACATCAGTTGTATTATTGTATTCGGCTAACTTACGTATGTTTCTTGTACGCGTACAGCTTTTATGTAGCCTAGTAACGGAACATATATCTTCCGATTAAAGGGAGCCTTTCCGTATATAAGGTGCGTTTAGTACCCCCTATTAGCTAACATACCCCCTTAACGCCCTAAAGCATTTATGGCATTAATCGTTATATATTATTACTTCTTAAAGTTATAACTTTCCATTTAACCTTTTTTCCGGCGATTAAATCCTCCTAATTAGCTAATTTTTTCTTTGAAATTATTTACAAGATATTTTTTCGCCGCTTAAAAGTTTCCGTAATATTTATTAGTTCTAGCTGCTTTTTAAAGTGCTTAAACGGTTCGCGTAATAGGGTTTTAATTAATTTATTAACCAGTATATTGTTTGTAAACGTATAGTTCATTTTAATTAAGTCCCTTTTTGCAGCTTTTCGTAACTAGTAATTATATATATTTACGTATTATAATTTCGTTTATAACAGGGCGACGTTAGCGTTAATAAGCCGTATAATTTATTAATTATCGTATTATATATTTAGCAGTTTAATATCTAAGGTAATTCCTAGATTTTTAATTAATCGAAAATTAAATAAGGCTTTTTTTACAGCTTACGTAAAAAATAATAATTCCGTTTTTATTATAAAAGTAATTACTATATTTTATTTATTCGCCCGTTATTTTATTACTTTTCTAAATAACTTTATAACGTAAACTTGGAAGTTTTTTCGATTAACTATATTATCTACGAAAAAGGTATTATTTCAGGTATTTAACGAATTTTCGCCTTTAAATTATAATGTTAACGTTTTAATCCCGATTAGGTATAGTATAATTCGATTAATAACTTTATAATATACGTCGTTAAGGTTCAGGTTAAAACGGGTAAATCGGGATACGGCAAAGGATATATCGGGTTACGTATTAATCGTTACGTAAAAAATAAAATTAATCTTTTTCTGGTATTTGTTAACAAAGCTTAAATAGGCTAAATTAAAATTCGGCAATAACTTAATATTAATTATAAGTATTTTTAAAAAATTATTTAAGCTTTTTTTAAAGATTAAATTAACCAGTTTGTTTATAAAATCGGATTAAGATAATTAAATTTTCCTATTAAGTCTGTTTTTAATTACTTCGATACCGAAAAACCACTATAAGTTTTTACCCCTTATAAAGGTGTACCGTTTCCGTATCTATTAAATTAACTAATCGACAAGGTCTTAATTTTCCTTACGATATACAATAACGATATCGTTTACAAAAAAAAAAATAAATACCCCTTAACGAATAAAATAACAAAGTTTATAAAAAACGAAGCTAAATCCTAATCTTTTAAACGTCCCGGTAAAATTTTTTTGCCATAATAACGGCAACTTCCGTAAACCATATAAAACTTTCTTAATTAAAAAAATCTTTCCACATTAGAAATACCTTAAAAGCGTTTTTATATATATTTCGTAAGGTAAATTAACGTTAACGAAAATGTTAATAACATTATACTGTTTAAACTTTAAATCGAATCTAACCGTTATAATAATTAAAGCTCTAAACAACCTTCCAGTTAAAGTAAATACGTATATATTGCTATATACGTTTTTTAACTGTTAATCGTCTCGTATAATAAAATGTACTTTGCATTTTTACAACCAGCTATACTTGTTAAATTTGTAAACGTACATTTATATATACCTTAAAACCTATTTCCTTTTAACAAAAAACTAATTAATTATTTCTTAAAATCGTATCTTTTTATAACTTTATAAATAAACCTTTTCGGCTTTACGAAATATCTCCTTTAACGGATATATACTTAACTCTTTATAACTTCGTAACGGTAACGGTAAATCATACTTATATACCCGGTTTTACAATTTTAATACCTTTTTATATATTAAAGTATTATTACTTTTCTAATTAAAATAACGTATATTTCGGGTAATTAACTTTTCTAAACTTCTACAGTTTACCGGCCGGTTATCGTACGTATTTACAAAAAAAGCTAAACGTTTTGTATTAAATACGGCTTCCTATACCTTATATTCGTTTCGGATAACACCTTCTTAACACAGAATATACAGGGGGCTTACGCCTATTACCCGTAAAATACCTTCGTTTTTTACCGTTACTTTAAGTTAAATAATATAAAAAAAATTTAAAGTTATTTTTATTCTTTCCGTCAGCGTAATAATCGTAATAATTATTAAGATAAACGTTAATAACAGTAATAATTTAAAGGATAGAAATAATTCGAATATAACGGTTATATAAAAGTAATTAATCCCTTACAAACAAGCTTATTTTTCCCTATCTCGTACGTTTTTTACGCTAATACCTCTTTAAAACCATTTTTTTTACTTAGCCGGTAATTAAATTGTTCCGCTTAAATCTTTATCCTTTTTTTATATATAAATTAAATAGTTATTATTTTAATCAGGTATTTTTACTTATCGAAATAACCTTTATAGCTTTTTTTTAATAACGTATAGAAAATCGTCTTTTAAATCTTTAATATTACTTAAAAAAATAACCTTTTCGTTAAACTATACGTCTTAAATTATAATAACCTTATTAATTAACGGGTTTTAAATCTTATAAATATTCGTAAATCGGTAACTAACTAAAAAACCAATTTACGTTTTAGGATTTAACTTTTAAAATTTCTGTTTTTTCTTTATAATTATAATTATTATAACATAGGTTATATAGCTATATATTCGTAGGTAAGCTTATTAAAACTTCCGATTAAATATTATAATACCGTTTTTATACGTTAAGTAAATATAATAAACTTTATATAGGCTTTATTAAAAAAGTACGTATTTAAAGGTACGGTTATACAGATATATTACTGCTTTAAAAATATATACGATTAAAAATAAAAATAACTTAATATTATTTCGTATCGTAATCGCTTTTTCCTTAATTATACCCTTTAAACGCTTTATACCCCCGTTCTAGGCCTAGGTATACGGTATTAAAAGCTTAAATCTAATATTTAAAGAAAACGATTGTAATATATTTCGAAATTAATAATTTTTTAAAATTTCGTTATCGCATTTAATTACCTGTAAAAAAACCTTATTTTAATTCTTTAAAACTTTTAAAAGGTATTTAAACGTTATAATTAATATATTTTATTTTCGGTTTTTAAAATAAATATCTTAAATAAAACTTAACTATTTGTTAATTATAAACATAACGTATTTATATTTTTCAAGGTTTTCTTCGAAATCTGTAAAGTCGATAACGATTCTCTGTTTTAATCGGAAAGCTTTTTCCCTTAGTTCGCAACGTATTTACCTTTTAACCTTCGCCTTGCTATATATTTAGCATTCGACTATTATAAGACCCTTTAAGCGCACTCCCCTTATATAGAACTGCAACTAAGCGATTATTTCGGACCTAGGATATCTTAATTTCAGATGTTACATAATACCGTTACCGGTCCGTAATAGTCTCGTTATATACAAATTAACATTACGTTTATAGGTTACAAAAACTACATAAATAACTATTACGTTAATATCTTTAATAACGAACTAATTAAATTTATTTATTAACATAACAATTACTTAATTATATTTATTTCAGATAAAATTATTAATTTTTCGGTTATTTTACCAGTACCTTTTTTTCCGAAGCTGCCGGAAAAACACCAGGTTATATACAAAGTTTTCGCAATAAGCTACGTCGTATAAACGTAACGCTTTCGTACCGTTAAAGCTTCGAAATATTACGTTAACCTTTCCGTACCTTTTAATCGGAATAAAGTTATTACCTATATATATCCCGTTATTTTATACGGTTTATTTAAAATTTAGGAACCTGTTAATAAGATTAAAAATATATATCGTAAACCTTAAATCTAAAATAAATAAATTTTTAAAAAAATAAGGCGTAACGTTTATCGTACTGCGTAAATTAAAAATTAAAAAGTATACTAGGATCCGTTTTACTCCCTTTAGAAATTAATTTATTTCTTAAATAATTATTTTTTCCATATTTTTCGATAAGCGGTTAATTTTTTCTTTTAAAGATTAATTAAAGGATATCCGGCCTTAAACGTATATTACCATCTTGTCGTTAAAACGAAAGTTTGCCGGGGCTTTATTAGGAAATACGTAATAACATTAGGAAAACCTGTAGAAAAAACTTAAGTACGTTTTATAACGGGTTCCCTATATATCTAACTTTTAACTCTTTCGTTTATTACCGTTTCGGTCCGAATAAAAACCTTTACGATTTCCTTATCTTAACTTACGTTTTAAAATCCTTCCTTACGGTTAAGGGTTATTTTTAATCTTTTCTTAATTAGGATTATCTTAATTAAAAAGGTTTGCGGGTATCCTATAAAAGGTTAGAAACGTTACCTTAATATTTTTCGATATAAGTTGTAAATAAGTTATGGTCTAATAATTAAAAAAATTAACCGCTATTTTTTAATAGCTAATCGTACCGTTATTAATTTCGGCCTTTTTTATTATTTAGAACGTAATCGTCCAAATCCCTATAATAAATACCAGTACTATATACAGGTCGTTAACCTATACGGTCGTCGTCTTCGTCTTTAGGATTTTATATCACTATCCTTAAACCATGATTTTTTACCACCTTACGATTTATTTATCTAGCTTTTTCGTTAACTTCGAAATTTGTTTTAACTTTTCGTAATACTTTCGTTAAGTATTAATTAAAAGCCTGTTATTATATACCTTACCGGATTTAGTTAATTTAACGTATTATTCCCGTAAGTTCTTTCTTAAAAAAAAGCTTATTTCCTTAATTACTGGAAATATTAATTCTAAAACTTATTTTCTAAAATCGTTATTACTTTTTCGGAAAATATCGTACTTACAATTTTTATAAATATATGCCGTAAAATCCTAATTATAAGTTTATTTACTTTCGGTCGTTATTTTAAAGGTATTCGTTAAGTAATTAATATAATCGATTTTTTCGTAAGTTTTTCCGGAAAATGTAAATATAATTAAAAAGCTGCTTAAAGTATTAATTCGTATTATATAACGGATTCGTCGCTTCGGATATAAGGTTATATCAAATTCTATTAATTTAATAGGTTATGGAAATAATTAATTAAGATCGATATAATCCCATATATTAAAAACGTACGCTTTAACCTGAAATTCGCCCTTAAAACGGTCCTAATCCTTAAGTCCGTTATAAATAACGGAAAACGTTAACGATACCGTTATTATTATAATTAATGAAATATACTAATAATTACTATTAATATATAGCCTATATCGTCTTAGAAATAATTAATTAATTAATAATAACGCGAATTAAACGAATAAAACTTTTAATTATTAAATATAAGGGATATTAGTTATATTATTATATTCGGCCAACTTGCGTATGTTTCTCGTACGCGTACAGCTTTTGTGTAACCTAGCAACGGAACATATATCTTCCGATCAGAGGGAGCCTTTCCGTATATAGGGTGCGTTTAGCACCCCCTGCTAGCTGACAAATGGCTCAGTGGTCGCGAGCCTGGGTGTGGTCTCTTTCAATTGCGACAGGCTTGGGCACCCTGTTTCGGTTAATCTTAAGAGACAGCTGGTTTAAATCCAGCTTGGGCCACCGTTCCTCTAGGTGGCGCCAGCCTAAAGGAGCTAGACCAATTGGGGCTTCGGCTCCGTTACCGTGTCGGCGACAATTGAGGGGTGGCTGGTAGGACCAGTCACGATTGGGGGCGTTAGGAACCAATTAATCAATCGGGTGTATCTATCGTCAGTTGCCGTGTGTCACATGACCCGCATTGCGTTTTTCCGGCCCTTGGCCAAAAAGGGACGGTTTTTAAAGGGGTGCTTCCCGGTCGCGTTTATAAAACCAGTTTGTGCATGTACTTAGTAAATGGATCAGCTCCCTGTATATATATAGCTAGATACCTTAATAGCACTTTACCTTGCATAAAACTTTTACTAAACGATTATATCGGGCCTTAAATAACTTAATCTTAAGGATTATATAATATTATTACCGGTTTATAATAATTTTATTATTTATAAATTATAAAAGTTATATAAATAACCGTTATATTAATATTTTTAATAATTAATTAACTTGTTTTATTTATTAATATAATTTTTATTTAATTATATTAATCTAAAATAAAATTGTTAATCTTTCGATTATTTTATTAATACTTTTTTTTAAAACTATTTAAAAAAATTAGATTATATATATAATTTTCATTGTAAATTACGTCGTATAAATAAAACACTTTTAATTCGTTAAAACTTTATAATAATACGTTTATATTTTTATATCTGTTAATCGAAACGAAACTATTCCCTATATAAATTCGGGTTAGTTTAATATATTATCTTATAATTTAAAAATTTCTAAGAAGGGACGGTTTTTAAGGGGTGCTTCCCGGTTGCGTTTGTACAGAAATATTTATATATATATATATATATAGCTAGATATCTTAATAGTACTTTACTTTGTATAATTTAAAATTTTTTTAATAAAATTTATAATATATATCGTAAATCTTAAATCTGAAAAAAAAAACAAATTTATTAAAGGGTAAAATACGGTATTTATTATACTATTATCAGATTTCGCGGTATTAATTTACTGTTACTAATATTAAGATGTATGTATTACTTAGTTATATCTAGAATATATCTATTCTAAGTACAAAAAGCTGGTTAAAAAAGTGAGTGCGCTGGACCTACTTAAGATATATTTAAGTAAACGTTATACGGGCTAACTAACCCTGTTATATACTAACGTACTATATCCTAATACGCCTTTTTAAGTTATATATATATTTGAAAATTTTAAGAAAAACTTTAATTAATTTGTCTAAGAATTAAATTTTAATTTCTATAAAAAAAACCGATAGAGAATTAATAAAAAATAATAAAAAATAATTATACGGTTTAAAATTAAACCCTTAATCTTTACGTAAAAAGTTAAGTTATACGTTATACTAACTTATTATATTAAATAACCGGCTGCTTTATTTTACCGTCTCGTTATAACTGCGTTAAACTATAAGACCTACTTTTCCCGAAACGTTTTAAACTCGGTTAAGCGTTAATATAAGAAAACGGTTTATATACGCCAATTTATTACGTTAAAAGTTTTATAGTTTTAAAAATCGGATTTATTTCTTAACAGCAATATTAATAATTAATTAAAATAGTTATTTTCTAAGTCTTTTTTATAAAAAGTTATTAAATAAATTCTTTTTCCGGTTAATTAAGAAATATTAACTAGTTATAAGCTATATAAAAAATATTAACGTTTTTAAGTAAAAATCAACGTAAAGAGTTATATATATATATAAATAAGTAGTTTTAGAAAAGGTTAAAGTTTTAAAATTAATAAGTAAGCGGATATTTTCCGATAATCGTAAGAAAAATGTTACGATTATTGCTTTTAATAACGAGGAATATATTATAATAAAGGAACGTCTTTTTCCCGTATAAAGGGAATTTAACGTAATTATTTTTTATTAATTATTTTAAATAAAATTTAAATTAATAATAAAGTTATTATATATTAATTTATCTAATAACTTGATAAATTTATTAAAAAACTTTTTACGCTTTTAATATATTTAATTTTTATTCGGCCTTTTTAGATTTCTTAACGTATATAATAATATATAACATATATATAACGCTTTTTTTTCGTAATATTACGTTTTTCTTAACTTATTTTTTCGTACTGTTAGTATTTTTAAACACGGTAATAAAGTTTTTAAATATAAAGTTAAGTTTTTCGAAAAGAATTTGTATATCGGTTGTTTCGATAATTACGAGACTTAATATTACGTGTTTAATTGCCGAAATATATCTTATAATAACTCATTATTATTTTATTATTTATATTACCGAGCTTTTTATTATAAATAAAACGTAATTAGTAATAAACTTAATTATATTAGGATTATTTATCAAATTTATAATAATTTTATAAATAGCCTTAATTCGGTATAAATATAATCAAAATGTTATTCGTTTATTTTTTGGTATTAAATAAATAATTTCGAAATTCTTTTTAAATATTTTAAAGAGTATTTAATATATTTTCGTTATTTAAAAAATAGGTTATTTATAAATTATATCTATATAAACGTCATAAACATTATATTTAGTGTAATTATATAATTAAAAATATTTTATTATTTAATTTTAATTTTATAACATATTATATAATCTAATGTTTTTAATAAAAAAAATTGGGTTTATTTTTATATTAGTTGTATTTAAATTTGTTAATACTTTATTAATATATTATTTTCAATTAAAACGGACGGTATTTATTTCGGACGATTAAACGATATAAATACCGAAATATTAATTTGTTATTTTAAGGTTATTTATCGGGATGTTACCGGCGATAGCGTTTGTTATAACCTTTAAGCGTATTTTATTAAGGCGGAAAATTAAAAAATTATCGATATATAAAGCGATTACGTTATAAGTTTTTACATTAAAATATATTGTATCGTTAGATAATAATTGTTTAAAGTTGTATTTATTAAATATCGTTTAGACTTTTTTTAATATATAATACCGGTTTATTTTAATCCGTATAAAAAGTTTAATAGTTTAATAATTTTTTAAACGTAAAATTAAAAGGTTATCTTTATTTAAATACGTATTAGAATATTTTTATAATAAGGGAAAATATTTTATAAAATTTACCTTTTTAAATTATTAATTAAATAAATGATAATAAAATCGATTGCTTAAATATATTACTTTATTAACGTCATAAAGGTTATAAAAATACGTTAATATATTGTCTATACGATAATTACGGTTGTTTCGTTATAATCGATTTTCTGTCGTTAGATAAAATTACGTATAATAATACCAACTTTATATTTATTTAATTTATCCGTTAACGTATATTTCTTTTTAAAAACCTACTTGGTATTTATTAAATAGCCTTTAATAACCTTGATCGTTAATTTAAAACTCACGGTTTTCCGTTATAGGTTTTTCTTAATTTTTTTTATAAATAACTTTTTAGTTATATATCTTATTAAAAACTAGTTATATTTTTTTTTAAAATTAAGCCCGTTAACATTTATAGTAAATAGGTGGTAAATATTACTATTAAATATATTACGTACGTATATTTGTTTATAGATTTATTAAATTATATTACGACTATTTAAAACTTTTTAAAAACTATTTTTTAATTTATTAAGAACATTAAAGTTATAAATATCTAAATAAAAAATAACGGTTTTTAGGTTAAAATTATTATAATCTCGGGGTTTTCGTTAAGTATTTTATATATATATAATTCGGGCTTAATTCTTTTCGGTTTATTATCCGTTTAATCGTTTAATATGTCATTATTATCGTCATTATAAACGTTAACATTTTCTTTCCCGATTAATAACGAAATTTATATTACATATAAAAAATAAAAACTTTATACCGTTTTTCGGATTAAGTAATTTATTTTTTCGTAAATTTGTATATACGATATGATTAAAAAAATAATTGCTGTTTAATAATTAAACTTTATGAATATAAATACCTTAATAACTTAAAAATAAATTTTTAACATTTTATATTTTCAGTTTCTTAATTTTAATTTAATAGTTTTCGTCTATTAGTACGATATAATAGCTTTTAATAATACGTAAATACGCGTTATCAGGTTTATTCGTTGATTTTTTATTATTTAATTTCCGATTATAATAATTTTATATTATAATATAATTAACTATAAATTATTGCTTTTATAACGTAATTTTAAAAATATATCGGGATATATATTTAAATAACTATAAGGTAAAGGTTATTTTAAACTGATTATATATTACGTTTCGGGATACCGTTTTAATATTAATTATAAAAATTAAAATTTATTAAATTAACCCTTTCGATATCGTAAATGGTTTTAAATAAATTTATTTCGAATTTTTTTTATTAATACGGAAAGTTTTAATTATTTTATTATTTAAAGATAACTTAGTTTTTAGGTTTATTATATATAAATAAAGATATTGTTATATTTTATTTTTAAATTTATACGTTATAAAAACGAGGTAATAATTAATGTTATTTATAATTAAGTTATAATACGTATTACTATTAATAATACCGGGTTTAATTTAGTTTACATTATATTAAAGTAACTCTTTAATATATATTTTTCGTATTTAAATGTTTTTAAAGGTATTTTAATTATTTTAATTCGATTATAAACTTTATAAATAATTGGTTTAATGTTTATTTTATTTAAGTTATTATTTATAATTATATTAATAGTTTATTTTAACTATTTATCGTTAAAATAATATAGCTAGCGATATTAAAGAATGAATTTTTTTAATATTATTTTTATTATTAAAACTTTCTTATTAATAATAAAAACCGATAAAATTTTTAAAATTTTATTTATTTTACCTTATATTATTTTCAACGCGTATCTTTATTAGGTTTTATCGGTTAGCCCGTTTATACAAAGCTTTTTTCGTTCGTACGTTTATAAAAATTTTTAAAGACGTTAAGTATAATTAATTCCGTATAGTTACTATTAATTAAATAATTTCGATTAAGATATCCTTTTCGTTTATAAAAAACTTTTCTAAAAAAATTTATAACGGAATTATAAATACGTATAACATATATCGTAAAGCGATTAAATTATATTTGTTTTTAGTTCTTTTAAACTTTTAGTATTATATATTAATTATTTCGGGTTAAATTAAATTTTTAGTAACAATTATAAAATTTTATTATATATATTTAACGATTATTTCGAGAAGTAATCTTTAGCGTTATTTGTAATAAATATGTTAATTTCTAAATTTTACAGTATTTTCTTACGATTTTTTCTATATATATTATATAATTAAAGAATTAAAGCTCGAGATTCATTTCGAATATATTTATTTTGAAACTTTTCGTTGAAATTTTCTATCATCGATTTTATACTTATCTTTAAACGTAATACTAGTTTATTATCGACTATATTATTAGGTACGTATATAAAAAACTTTTTCGGTATATTAATTTTTTTAATTTCGGATTTTTTATGTTATATATCGCCTTTTTAAGTAAAGACGGCAATGCCTTTTAAAAAGTTATTTTATTATATAACGCGCTTAACTTTTTTTATAACGCGATTAAATAGTTTTATTTTTTTTAAAAAAAATAATAATTAATTTTTACGTTAACGTACTATATAAGCTTGCGAGCTAAATAAGTTCGCGAGCCGTTTTTTTAGCACCTTTTAATAATAAAATCGAATTAGTTAACTATAACATATTAAATTAATTAAAATTAATCGGATTTTTTTTTCGCTAAACGTTTTTATAGCTTTTTTATAAGTACGCGTATTATGTCCGGGTTTACTACAAACGCCATATTTCCGTTCCTTTATTTTAACCCTTTTACGACGATTACTTTTAACGGATATTAGCTATATTTTTTTATTACCTTTTTTCTCGGCTAGGAAAGCTTGTTTTTTTTATATAGCAAGTCTCCCTTTTTTTTTAAAAACGTTTGTTTTTGGTTTTTTAATATTTACTTAAGATATAATTCGTTTTGCGTAATTAAGTAATTTCTTTTCGAAAAAAAGCAATTTCGTATAAAAGTAATAAGTTATTTTTTGTTAAAAAATTCGCCGATTTAACAATTTTTGTCGGTAAGTTATCTTAGTAATTTTTAATCTTTTTTTATAAATAACGTTTTTATTTTATCGTTTTTTTCATATTTTTAAGGGTTTTCGTAAACGGGGAACGAATAAAATTAATAAAGGTTAACGGGGAAACGGTTAGCGTAAATATAATTAAAAAAAATTTAAAATCGGAAAAAACGGTATTAAGATCGAATAAAATAAGGTTAACTTTTGCAAATCCGGGATTTAATATTATCGGACGTTATAATAACTTTAAACGCGTTATAAAAGCCGGTAAGGAAATTTTTTTTAATAATGTAGGTATAATAACGTTATATTAAGTTTTCGATATATAACGAATAAATACGTTTTAAAAAAAATACTTTAAAAAGTTAAAGTTTATATAAAAAATACGTAAATATGTAAAGTATAATAATGTTATAGTTAACGTAATATTTTTCGAATTTTATCGAATACTAATTTTCGTAACTGTTAAAAATAAAAAAACGTTTCGATTTTTTCGTATACGTTCGAATATATTAATCGAAATATTAAATTTATTTTAAATTTAATTCGTTCGTTATTTAATTATTATTATTTAATACGATTTTTTAATTAATTGTTAATAATAAATTATTATAAAACCAGGATTTAAGGTATTTTTTTTATTATAATAATAAATAACGGTATAGTTTAACTTTAAAAGTTAATAATTTAAATAATTATAATTTATTTTTTATTATTTTACTAAATTTATTTAAGTTTTTTACGTTTTTCGGTATTAATAATTATTATATCCGTTATTATAAAAAGCCCTATTAAAAATTTAATTTCGTTAAAGTTATAAATATTTTTTAATAATTTATTTTTCGATTTAAATACGTTTCGAATTTTTTTACCGTTTAATAAAATTAGATATTTAGTTAACCTTAATACGTTCCGTAATACGTTACGTAAAAAATAAATTTGTTATATTTTTAACGTATTAACGCTAGATAAAAAACGTTTATTTATTTAAATTAAAAATTTGTTCGATAATAAATTTTTTTTCGGTTAATATTAATTTTCATAAATGGGAAATAATATCGGTTCGGACGTATCGACCGTAATATTAGGTTTTTAAAATAGATTTAGGGACGTTATATATAAAATGTAACTTTTTAAAGTTAAACTTTAGGTTTCGTTTTTTAACTTAAATAATTAAGTTTATTTTAGATTTTTTTATAAAACGTTCCATGTTATAGGTGTTAAAAATTAACGATTAAAGTTAAGTAGTTAAGATGTTAATAAAAACGGCTTACGAGTTTGTTTAGCTTGCGAGCTTATATAGTACGTTATTATTATTATTATTATTATTATTATTATTATTATTATTATTATTATTATTATTATTATTATTATTATTATTATTATTATTAAAATAAAGTAGAATATTATTAAAGCTAAGTAAAATATACGTTATAAACTTGTTAGTAATAAAGCGGTATAGGGTTTAAGGACTTAGCTTTAGGCTTAGTTAATTAGTCCCACTTAGCTCTAAGGGTATTTCTAGGAGCTCTTTTCCTTCGGGCGTAACCCCGTTGTTATTTATTATCGTCGACAATCTTCTTTTACGGTCTTACCACCGATTAATATATAATATTACCTTTTTATATATTAAAAATATTAAACTTAAAATAGTATATTATATTTTTAATATTACGTTTATAGTTTATATTAGTAGCTTTTATTTTATTAATTTAATTATAAGTTTTAATCGACGATTTTATTTAGTTAAATAGCTTTATTATATTTAACTACTTTTAAACACTTTAAATTTAATAATTGTTTTAAGCTATTTATAAAAAGTCTTTTAACTTTTAACTTTTTAAAATAAAAGAATATTTATATTATTAAACGGTAATAATTTACGAATATAAGAAGATAATATACCGTATAATATAATAATTAAAATAATCGTTAAAAAGGTTATAAAGAAAAGACTGCTATATAACGCCTATAATAAAATCGGATATAATACGCTTATTTATTAAAAAAGGTAAATATATTTAATAATAGCTATTAAAATAAACATTAATTATAATGCGAAAGATATATAAATAGTAAGGCTATATAAGCGAAAACATCGTAATATACGTAATTTTAAAAAATATAATTATTTAAAAAGATTTTACTTAATTATTAGTAATATTTTAAAAGAAGAATATTAAAGTGTAATATAAAGCTTTTAAAACTAAAAAGATATTAAGTATTTCTACTTATATAGTATATAATTTAAAAAAGCGATATAATTTTCTTAAATTTTAATCAGTTAACGTAATTAATAGTTTATTTAATTTTAATATATTAGAGTTTATAAAAAGTAAAAAAAATTAAACGTTTTAATTTTTAAATAGTTATAACTTATAGTTTAAAATACGAAAAGTTAACTTATATATAAACGGTTTTAAAATTTTTATATTAAAGGTAATATAAATTTATTTAACATTTTATATTATTAAGCTTATTAAAAACAATTATAAAATTATAAGACTAGTTAAGGCGTAGTTTTTATAACATTATATAAATAAGGTACATATGCTATTTAAGGTATCTAGCTATATGCTAACCTAGGTTTACTTTACCTTAGCTAGCTCAGGCCTCTGCTAGCTTGTCTTTATTTTTGATGTATTTTTATATATTACGCTAAAGTATTAAAATTAACCAATCAAATCGCATATTTCCTTATCGAGCTAGCAAGGCCTAAGTAAAAGTTGCAAAAAAATAGGTTCGTTTTCGACGCCTTTACCAAAATTCCCAACTTTCTTTTTATTCTTTTTAAAAATTTAAAAATTTAAATAAAAAAAGTTATTACGCAGTTAATTTAAGGCCGATAAATATAAAACTTTATATACGCGTTAAATATAAGTTAATATACGTACAGGATTTCTTTTAATTTTTTTGGATTAAAATTAAGGCCGATACGGCTAAGTTTGTATCAGGGAAATGGGCAACCGTAACGCTTTTAAGGTTATGATAGTACAATTATCGGTTGCATTATTATGTACCGGGTTTCCTAAATATATTCTATATGGGAAAAGTTCGTATATTAATTTTTTCGACCGTAAGGGCTATAATTATTACGTTGCAGCTATAAGAAGGTCAAGGTTAACTAAGTCCGTAACGCCCTTAAAGCTATAACAGCACAATTATCGGTTATATTATTATGTACCGGGTTTCCCAAGTATATTTTATATGGAAAAAGCCCGTATATTAATTTTTATAACCGTACAGGCTATAGTTATTACGTCGTAGTTATAAGAAGGTTGGGGTTAGCTAAATCCGTAACGCCTTTATAGCTGCGATATAACCACTATAATCCGTACGGTTAAAAAAATAGCTAAACGGGTTTTTCTTATATTAAATTACCTTTGTAAGGCTTACAGTAAAATGTTATATATAATAGTTACGTTATCGCAGCCATAAAGGCGTTCCGGATAGAAAATTTGCCGAAAACGAAAATTTTAATTTATTTTCTTAATTTTTCCATTAAATCCACCTCGATTTAAAAGTTATATATATAGTGATAAAGCCCTTTTAAAGCTGTATATAACCGTATTTTTTGTTATTTTATAATAAATTATTATTATTGTTTTATTTGTAAATTTAAAAAAAAAAGTTTTAAAAATTTTATATAAAACTGCCGAAAACGAACCCAAAAAATTACAACTCTTTATCAGGCCTTATTTTAACGGTTTTGTTGTTTTTGTGAACCTTTTCCCAATTAGGTTAGCGGGGGACTTAAAGTTACTTAGCCGCAGCTGCGCCGCAGGCGCAGCTACAACCGCCAAAATAGGGCCTGATTTTAGTGAGGCAAGGTTCACTATATACATACATACACGCCTAACTGCACGACGCGACCCGGAGAGCACCCCCGGAAAAACCGTACCCATAGGCGGGTTGGATGAAAAACTAGTAGGAATCATATGACACGGAAATAAAACGAGGAGAGTACGTATACGATATTTCTGATTAGTTCTACAACGGCCCCAACCAGCTCTAATTGTCGTCGACACGGATGCGAAGCCGAAGCTCTAAATAGTCCGTGTACTAGGTTAGCTGCCAAGAACACGTATAACATTATATATATAGCTTATATCTTTTCTTAAAAGCTAATAAGTTAAATATCCCCTTTACTTTATATATTTTTCTATATATAATCTATAAATGTATTTATTTATAACTAATTAAAAAAATTAAGATTTAATAAACTTAATATAATAATTTAATTATTAATATTAAAATAAAATAAATTTAAATATATTAATCTTATTATTTATTATATATATATTATGTTGTTTATTTTTTTTTAAATTACAAATTTTAATTTTTAATAAGTATTATATATTTATATATTATATATTATAAATCTTTTTAAAGTTTTATAACATACTTATTAATAATTTTTACGGTTGCGATAAATTATACACCTCTGTTACGAAAAGCTTTATTTCAAAACCGACTGTTACGTAATATCGATAAGTTTTAACCTTAATAAACCTTATACCTTCTAACTTTACGATTTAAGAAGAGGAATTTTCTAGAAGATAGATAATAACTTAAAATATATTAAGCTTTTCGCGGTAAACTTTAAGTCCGTATAAGATGCCTACTTTACGACCCTTTGCTAATATTTCGACTTTAACCTTAATCGATTTTACGGTATCTTTTTAAATTCTTATTAATTAAAATAGCTAAAATATACAGGCCAATACCTATTACAAAATACCCGTATTCCGTAATTATAAAACTTTTTTAAAAAATATTTTATTAAAAGGATTTAACTTTTATAAACCTTTAAAACGAATAATAAATATCGATATTTCCGTTAATTTCATTAATTTTTTAAAAAAAATCGGATTTTATTTTTAGTTATCAGCAATCACAGTAATTAAATGCAGAATATTAACGCAAAACTCTATATTAATAATTTTGCAGATTAAAAACGTCTAGGGCGAGCCGCCCTTACATATATAATCCATACTCAAAAAGTTCTTTTATAACAAAGAATATCCCAAGCAATATTCTTTAGCCTAAGCCCACCAGCCGTAATTATTTTAAAACACCAACTATTAATACGCCTTTTTGTTTTAGGTAATCTTGGTTATTAAACCCCTATATTTATTAACCTTAAATACCTTTTAATTCGTTCTATATTTTCTTTAATCTTAAATTCGTTATAAATCGCTTGAAATCAACCTTATCAAAAAGTTTTATTAACCTATCTATTAGGTTATCTTTACTTTTTACGTATTAAAAGCTTATATTACCTTCCTATACTTCCTAACGTACGTAATAATATTCTAATCGAATATAACGCTTCCTCCGTATTATTTATATTTTTATTACCTACTTTAACGTACCTATATTATTTTCCAGAATAAAAATAAGGCCTTTAAATATAAGCCTTAGTTTTATTAAGAAATTCCTAATCCCAACTGTTTTTGCTACAACTATTCCTGCTTTTACGTATTCTGTTTTAATAATACATTTAATAATAACGCCTTATAACTTTAAAATCTATAATACGGGCGTTTTAGCTATAAAAAATACGCAACCTATTATAAACTTAATTAATTTATTATTTACAAAACTTATATCCATTATTCCAAACAGGTTTAAATTATTATACTTCCGGTACGAGTAATTTTCCAGCTTCCGGTACCGAAAAAATAAATTTACCATACCGTTTAAATATTACGGTAATCGCTTAATACATTCCTAATATTTAAGTAACGGATTACATATAAACCTAACCTAAATTAACGTTATAAACGTTATATCCGATTTATTAATATAACTAAAAAAATTAAATTTCCCTATAAGATTCACATATTCGTACGTTTTTTTTTTACTAACTACGCCCTTATTCCTTACGGCATATTTCAAATAAGCCTTAACAAATAACGGAAGTTACTTCCATATAACGTCCAGTTCCATTAATTTCAGTAATTTTTTAATATATTATTACTAATTTAACCTAATATCTCCCGTTAATAAAAAACGGACAATTCGTACGCCTAAGTATTAATTAACGTTCCTTAAGTCCTTAATAAATACATTTTTAATTATCCCCTTAGCGATATCCTTAAAACGCTATTTATTAAGGCCGAAAAACAAAAAATTATCTACGTACGAAACGATAACGTTTCCTATTTTCCGATTATAATATATTACGTCGTCCGAAATTAATAGGCGAAAGCCTTACTTCGCAAATATCTCTTTTACTTTTTCCTGCTAAATAATTCCGGCTTATTTTAAACCGTACAAAAAATTTATTAACTTAATAATTTTTTTAAAGGAAAACTAATACTTTACTTTATCCTCCGGGTATACGTCGAAATATTCCTTTAATATAAAAAAAAGTTTTATATAAATATTTTCCTTTAGGTTACCGTTTAAATAAACCGTAATAAAATCGATTTAAAATATATACCAACTTAAGGTAATAACCAGCGCTATTAGGATTTTCTAATATACAGCCTTTATAGTACTAACTAACGTCTTATTATAATTAATTCCTTTCTATTAAATAAATCTTTTAACGTAAATATAGGCCTTATACTTTTTTAATTCTCCTATAAACATATATTTTTTTTTCAGCATTTATTTCGTATTTACCAAATACCCGTATACCTTATCGTCTGGTATAAAACAGAAAATTCCGCGTTAAAGATTTTCTTTAATCTTAATAAAAATAACTTTAAGCCATATTTCGCATTTTAAACCTTCCATAACTTCCTTTAGTAATAAACCGTCGTCCATTACAATATACAGCTTATAACCGTTTTCGTTTTAGTTTTTAATATTTAACAATAGGTAAAAATAAAAAAAATCGTTATTATCGCCCTTTTAAATTAAAATTAACTTTAACTTATATATCAGCTCTAATACTTTATCTAGGGCCTTTAAAACATATAATTCGGAAACCGTCTTTTTCGGGCGTCCTTTTTTCCGCTTAATTTACTTAATTTCCTAATCCGTATCGTTCTTTAAAACGACGTTATCGTCCCTATTCTTTATTTTAACACTTTGTTTCTAACGGTATCTTAATCGCTTTTATACGGGCTGCAAAAATAACCGAATAATATTTTTTAAATTAAGGGGTTATTTTAATTTTTTCAAATCTTTATAAACAATAACATACAGTATTATCAGCAATTTACCGCCCTTTAATAATTACACCTTATAGTTATATATTCCTTAATAACCTAATAGCACTTTTTTTACTTTACGGGTTACTAGCTTTTCTAATCTAGTCCTGTAATTCTTATCGATTAAAACTATATACCTATTATTAAAAATCCGAAAATAACTGTTATTAGGCTTATAAAACCCGTTAAGTTTAAATACGTCCTTAAAGTATTCGATCGATATTACGTCCTTTATTATTAATTATCCAATTCTGTTAACGGTATGCGTTATTATTTTTATTACAAGGTTTTAAAAGTATATTAATATCCTTATTTAAACCGTAATTACGCATATTTCGTCCTGAAAAAAATATATTTTTTGTTCTGTAACTTTATTCTAATACTGGTTATAAACGTTAAAAATTACTAATTTAATGCTTTCCATTACGCAGAAATTCTCGACAATCATTATACCGAATTCCTTACCGTTATTAAAACGTAAAATTTACGTTTTTTTTCTTTTACCTTCTATATTTAATAATAACGTCTTTAAACGTTTAAATATCCGGATAATATATGTATATAAACTTTACTATACTTCGTCCTTAATTCTAAATAAATAATACTCCTTATAACGTAATAAATCGTTTATAATAAACCCGAAATAACCGTTATTTTCGATATTAACAAACTTAACGGCTTTTATATTATACCAAATAATTTCTCCTACGTATATTACTTTCTTTTATAAGTTAATAAACGGTATTTTCCATATTTTTCCTTCGTTATAAATTATATAAAGAAATAATTTTATATCGTTAAGGTTTAAATATATCCCCGTAAACCTTTTAATAATCCAAATTAATCGTTTAATATTAAGGTAATAAAGGTAACAATATTAAAGGATAATTTTCTTTATAATTTCGTTTATCATAAAAACTTTTCCGTCCTTAAATACTCCCAAAAGGGTTATTCTTAGATTATCAGCTAGGTTACCGCTATCTTTTTTACCGAATACCTTCCCTAGCGCGTATTCTTATTAATAATCCCTATCGTTTAAGGATTTTAAGCCTTTAATAATAAACTCCGGTTTCTTATAAAACTATAAGAAAAATCCTTTTCGGGAAACGTTAATAATTATTAATTTAAACCCATTAAAGCTAACTAAAGTATTTTTATTTAAATAATTTTTTTTTTTATAAAATATCTTTCCGGAAAACATTTTTAAGGGAAAATCGTTAATATATAACGTATACTTTACTATAATCTCGTTATTTTTTCCATTAAAACCTTTTAAAAGTTACTTTACAGTACCGATAAAAATAACAGCTATAGGTCCTTTACTTATTATAATATAAATTCCCTTAGACTTAATATCTAGTACCGAATTTTTCTCGAAGTCGCCGATGTTATTAATAATATTAACGTTTATTCTTAAATCCTAAAGTAATTTATCTCTATCGTTTTCCATAAAGGAATATATATGCAAAAATATAGCGCTGCTTATAACTATCGCTTTAATTACTCTAGGGCAGTTAGTTACTATAATTTCAGGGTTTTTAATTGCTTGCAGCCGTAATTTAAAGTAATCGGTTCTTTATAATTTAAGGTTTTAAGTTATTTATAACTTAAAGCTTTTAGCCTTTATAATTCCTTACGTTATCTTTTAAACCATTTTGTTATATTATTACATAAAATCCTAAAACTGTTATTCGTTAATATAAGCGTTAAAAATTTTTCCGTTTAAACGGTATAAATTTCTTAAACTTTTAAAAATAAATTATTCTTTATTTTAATTATTGTTGCAAATATTGCAAAAGCTGTTACTTTAGTTATTTTAACTATTATTGCCATTATTATTATGCTAACCATTATTTTAATCTTATTTTCTTTTTTTACTTTTGCCGTTCTTTTACGGTTTAAGGCAATTTTTCGCCAGGTATTTATATTTGTTAAAATTAAAATAAAATGGCTTTCTGTTTTTGTTTTATACGGGTTTATTATTTCGGGAATTATTATTATTATTTCTATTTCCCTTACCTTTTCGTACGTTAACGGATCGTCCGTTATTCTTTTTTTTGTTAGATCGGTTATAAAATTCGTTATTAAAATTATTAATTAATTATTAAAAAAAATAATCCGTTTACCGTAATATTAACTAAATAATCTTATACTAATTACTAGCGCGGTTTTTTATAACAGTAAAAAATATAATAATTTATTTTTCCGTTTTAAATTATATATTACAGCCTTTTACCTTACGGAAAAGCTTTTAAAACTTAATAATAAATTATACCGGGGTTTTTTTATTATAAGTAACCTTATTAAGCTTTTTCTAAAAGGACCTTTACTTAACCTTATCTATCGCTATATAAATCCTCCGGAACGTCCTTAATATTTTCGTACTTTTTTTAATATTTATAATTTACTTTAAAAACGCCTTTTTACAAATTTTAATAATAACCTTCGCTAAATGGAATTAATCCAGTTAACTTAATTTTATCCTATCCTTATAATTAATTTTTTTTATCGCAAAACTTGAGGCATTATTTTAAAACTCTTAATTAACTTAACTTACTAAATAATTTTCCTTATTTAACGAAAAGTTAAAACGTTTTTAACGTAATTTTATATTTATATTATTAAACTTTTTAAAATCCTCTTTTCTATCTTTTAAATAAACGCCTAATTCGTTAAAGCTATCTAAGCTACTAAGGTTCGAAAAGTTACTAAGGGAACTATTTAAATTATCGGGATTATTACGTATTATTTTTTTTCTTTTAAGTAATTTGCTTTTCTTTCTTTTCGGGGGGTCGGATTTTTTTATAAACCACCTCCTAAATTTCGTTTTGTTTTTTTTTCAGTAAGTTAATCTTCTTTATATCGTTTTCCGGTACGATAAATATTTCCTTAAAGTTATTAACTTTAATTTTAAGCGATACGTTTTATAATGTTTTCGGTTATATATTTATATTACGTAAACTTTTGGAATTCCGTGTCTTAAGTTAGAACGTATTTAACAGTTATATTATTATAATATTTATACGCTTTATAGTATCGTTATTTTTTTCGTTCTGGAACTTTAACTCTTTAATTTCTTTTTTAATTTACCGATACCTATTTTTTCGTACCTTAACGTTACGTCTGATATTGTTTATATTAGTACCTAGGGACGCATAAAGCTTGTTTAAATCCGCTATGGTTTATTATTTCTGGATAAAAGTTCTAAATCGGTTTTTTTTCGGCTATTAAAACAGTAAGGTATTTTCTGAAGATACCCCGAAGACAGGTTTTTTTCCTGCCGCCCTATCTGATATAGGTTTTTATTCCTCCTTTTCCTCACTGTAAAATTCGTCCTGGGAAATATCCTTATTATAAAAAAATCCTGGTTAAGGAAAAAGGAATAAGGTTTTAAATAGGCCGCTTTATTTAGCAAGGAATTACCCAGGATTTTATTACTTGCTTACCATCGTCAACTACCTAACTTTTTTTCGAATCGTTAACTAAACGATTTTCTTTTAAATCTTGTATTTTTTTTATTAATTTAGCCTATAAATAACCATTTCGTATAACGTATTAAGTTGCCAATTAACTAGAAAATACTACTATATCAGCAGTTATAATGATTAAATACAGGATATTAACGTAAAACTTTATATTAATAATTTTGCAAATTAAAAACGTCTAGGGCGAGCCGCTTTTACATATATAATCCATACTTAAAGGGTTTTTTTATGACAAAAGGTATCCCAGGCAACATTCTTTAGCCTAAGCCCACCAGCCGTAATTATCTCAAAGTACTAACTGCCGATATTAGTATTTAAATACGATTTAATTTACAAAAATAAAAACTATTAAAAGTTAAATAATTTTATAACGGAAAATATCGACCGTATAAAGGAATTACTGAAAAAGCTAGAAATAAATAATAAAGAGAATAAAAATTCGAAATTTAACTTTTAACTTAATACAAGTTAAAAAATTACGAACGATAATTTATCCGGCTATTCCGGATTGCGAAAAGCGTTTAAAATTCCGTTAAAAATCGTCGTCGATAAAAACAGAACTAGGTAGTTTAAAGTTACCTTAAGGTAAAACGCCTACAAAAAAATTAGGTTTCGGTAAAGCCTAATAATCGAAATAATATAATTTATTAATTTAGTTAATTTAGATATATAGTTACGTCTTCTTTAAAAAGAAAATATATTATTATATAATTAAAAATTTTAATTTTTACTAATAATCTTTTATTAAAATTATATATGTTTATTATAGATATATATATTAATTTTTATATAATAATATATATTTAATATTTTAAAACATTTTAATTAAATGCTAATAATAATAATTTAATTTAATTTAATTATTTTTAAATATTTATTATAATAAAAGTTTTTTTTAATTTATATTTTTGTTAATTAATTATTAATATATAACTTTTGCGAGAAATGTGTGGCGTAAAGGGGGTGGTGCATAAAGGGGGTGACTTAGTTTTCCGTCCTACCACCTTACTACTTTCAGTCATACCGCCTTTGGTCTCTAAGTCAATCTACCGATCGCATTGTACCACATTTTGTCCGTCTTATGCTCCTCGGCATTTGATTGGCATGCTCTGCTCTAGGTGTGAAAATAGGGCAGCTAATAAGAGGTAGAGCAGCGGAATAATGGAAATGCTTTCTTCGCCGTAGCGAGAACATTATATGTCGATAAGGGGGAAAGGGTGTTTGTTAGTAAACACAGTTCCATCACCCTGTTGAACTGACAGCGCACTTAAATATTTATTTATCTCAAGACGCTTCCATGAAGACCGTATTATGTATTAAAGTCTAAGTGGTCCTAACAACACAGCATCTCAGCCTCAACTTCACCATACTCGGTATGCTTTGTACATTATGTCCAATTCAGTTAATCCATCGTCGCTTCCGCCAAACAATGGAAAGACGCTCCTCATCACTGGCTTAAGCGGCTACATTGCTTCCACAATCGGTATGCTTGCGCTATCCAAAGGCTACAATCTACGCGGAACATCACGTTCAGTGTCGAACTTCACAGCTCTGCTCGAAGGACCGTACCAGTTGTACGCAAGCCGGATTTCCGTTCTGGAGGTGCCTGATATGACGATACAGGGCGCATTCGACTCCGCGGTTCAAGGTATATCTCTCCACTTCTTGCTTCCTACTCTTCCTGCTTTCTCAAACTACACCCAATGCAGCATTACCTAATTTCAAGGCTAGGTGTCCACGCAATTTTTCACACCGCATCCCCGGTTAACATCTCCAACAATAGCTGGGCGACAACCATTGCGCCCGCCATCGGCGGCACAAATTCCTTGCTTAATTCTGCGTTCACACACGCCGGTCCGCAGCTCGAAGCCCTGATTGTTACCTCGTCGGCTACTACTGCGTCGAACCCGAGCGCCCCACCTGGGGCGATACTGGACGAAGCATCGTGGAATATAGTGGCGTTAGCAACAGCAAATGAGCAGGGCGACAGTACACCACCAATGGTGCTATACCGGGCGTCGAAGGTGGCGGCTGAACGGGCGGTCTGGGAATTTAGAGACCAGCGCAAGGTAGGTGTTTCCTGTTCTGCAAAATCATCCAGCCAAACACAGACGCAAAAAAAAAAAAAAAAAAAAAAAAAACCATCTCTAACAGCTTCCCTCCCACATTTCAGCCTCCCTTCGCTATTACTACTATCTGCCCGACCTATGTGATCGGTCCTCCTATCCACCTCCCGCATTCACCGAGCCACTTGAACCAGACACTCGCGACTGTCGCCAAAATCTTCCTAGGCTACGAAATAGAAGCAGCTATTGGGTCAGGCCAGTTCGTCGACGTGCGCGACGTTGCTCGTCTTCACATAGCGGCGTATGAGGCCGGACCTGCAATATCAGATGGCCAGCGCTTTTTTGCTATTGCTGGGAAAGGCTCCCCGCAAGCTATGGCGGACCTCCTGCGTGATATGTACCCTGAGAGGGCGGCGATTATACCGACGGGAGAGCCCGGGCACGATTATGTGCGCGTTGAAATGAAGGATGGCAGGTCTTGGGAGGTGGCCTATAAGGAGGAGCAAGTTAGATACTCGGGAGCAAAGGCGGAGAGGGCATTTGGAATTAAGTGGATTGGGCTCAGACAAAGTTTAAAGGATACAGCTGAAATGCTAAGAGTGTACTTATGATTCTCGAAAGCAAGCGTCTTGGATTCCCTCGTTGTTATGAACCAACAAGCTTGGCTCAAACAGGAACAGTTGGAAGGCTCGCACTCAAACTCCCGACCACTGCTAAGAACATCACGTGACCTGGTCACCAGGAAATATGGGGCTCACAAGAGAAACACGAGTGAGCAGAGTGAGCAGAGGTGAGCCTTGTGAGCCATGAGAAGGATATATACACTCATTACCTCTTCATAGTCTAGATAGTTTCAGCTGGCAATACAACTTCGTTACCCAAGACACCCTTGGTATTACGAGACGAGACTAGTATTACTTCCATTGCTCAGAATCCTACGATACGACTGCTAACATAAACCGTACGAGTAAGGTTTAATAGTTAGTTAACCCCCTAGCCGTCACACTCGTCGATAGCTAAATGGAGGTGGCAACATCCCCCCGTAACGATTCAGGCTCTTGCCAAACCTATTGCTGGATCCGGAATGAAGGATATTAAACTTGACGGTAAAGCCGGGTTACAAGTGGCGAGCGGTAGAAAAAGCTCACCAGGGGTAGAACTTAGTAGCTTGGCAGATACTTAGCAAAATGTAGGATTTTTCTACCCTTACTTAGATTAAAGGCTATTAAGCCGGCGTTAAACGTAGATTAAAAAATAATTAACCGATATTTAGCTAAGAGTTAATTAAGGTATAACTTACGTTTAATTAGTATAGTATATAAGTATAAATTAATTTAATAAATATTAAATAATAATTAATAAAAAATAAATTTAATTATAACGTATTATATTATTAAGTTACGTATATTATCGAATTACGCTTTTTTAAGCACTTTATATCAGCAGTTACAATGATTAAATACAGGATTCTAGCAAAAAGCGCGTTAGTTATTCTAGGAAAAACTAAAGAAGTCTAGAAGCAATCGCTTTTATATATACGTTTAGCTGTATAAAAGATGGTTTTTAGATAATGGCTATTTTAGATAATAGTTACGGCCTAGATATACTAATCGCAGGTACTTAAAAGTATTAATTACTTATATGCCCTTTTACGTTAAATAACTCTATTTACGTAATTTTTAAAATTAAATTTAAAATTTAAAATTTATATAGGATTTAAACTTTAGTTTTTATTATTCTTATTTAAAATAAGGTTACGTAATTAACCGTTATATTAAAAAACCGGCTATTTCGTTTTACTATTTTTTCGTAACCGTTTCGGAGTACGGGGCCTATTTTTTCGAAATAATTCGGACTATGTTAGGCGTTAATATGGGAAAACGTTTTATATATGCCAGTTTATTACGTTAAAAGTTTTATAATTTTAAAAATCGGATTTCTTTTTTTAACGGTAATATTAATAAATAACTAAAATAATTATTTTTTAAGTTCTCTTTTATAAAAAATATAAAATAAAAGTTTTTTCTCGATTAATAAAAAAATATTAATTATTTATAAGTTATATATAATATAACGTACCATATAAGTTTACGAGTTAAATAAATTCGCAAGCCGTTTTTTATTAATATTTTAATTACTTAACTTTAATCGTTAATTTTTTAATATTAATAATATAAAACGTTTTATAAAAATATCTAGGATAAATTTAGTTATTTAAATTAAAAAACGAAATTTAAAATTTAGCTTTAAAAAGTTATATTTTATATATAACGTCCCTGAATTTATTTTAAAAGCCCGATATTACGGTCGATACGCCCGAACCGATATTATTTTTTATTTACGAAAATTAACGCCGACCGAAAAAAAAATTATTATTAAACGAATTTTTAATTTAAATACGTAAACGTTTTCTATCCGGCGTTAATATGTTAAAATATAACGAATTTATGACTTACGTAAAATATTACGGAATATATTAGGGTTAATTAAATATTTAACTTTATTAAACGGTAAAAAAAATTAAAACGCGTTTAAATCGAAAGATTAATTATTAATAAGTAATATACGAAAATGCAGAAAGATTTTGCAAATAATTTAAGTTTGTTCGGGTTATTATCGTAAAATACGGTATTATAAAAGAAAATATTTATAATTTCGACGAAATTAAATTTTTAATAAGGGTTTTTATAATAACGAATATAATAATTATTTATATCGAAAAACGAAAAAAATTTAAATAAATTTAATAAAGGAATAAAAAATAAATTATAATTATTTAAATTATTAATTTTTAAAATTAAGTTATATTATTATTTATTATTACAATATAAAAATGACTTTAAGTTTTAATTCCGTAATAATTTATTATTAATAATTAATTAAAAAATGATATTACATAATAATAATTAAATAACGAACGAATTAAATTTAAAATAAGTTTAATATTTTAATTAATATATTTAAACGCGTACAAAAAAATCGAAACGTTTTTTTATTTTTAATAATTACGAAAATTATTATTCGATAAAATTCTAAAAATATTATATTAATTACGATATTATTATATTTTATATATTTACGTATTTTTCGTATAAGTTTTAACCTTTTAACGTATTTTGTTTTTTTTCTTTAAAATGTATTTATTCGTTATATATCGAAAGTTTAATATAACGTTATTATATTTATATCGTTAAAAAAAATTTCTTTACCGGTTTTTATAACGCGTTTAAAGTTATTATAACGTCCGATAATATTAAATCCGAAATTACGAAAGTTAACCTTGTTTTATTTAATTTTAATATCGTTTTTTCCGAATTTAAATTTTTTTTAATTATGTTTACGTTAACCGTTTTCCCGTTAACCTCTGCAGGTTTTATTCGTTCCCTATTTACGAAATTTTTTAAAAATATTAAAAAAATGATAAAATAAAGACGTTATTTATAAAAAAAAAGATTAAAAATTATTAGAGTAACTTGCTAATAAGAATTGTTAAATCGGCGAATCTTTTAATAAAAAGTAACTTATTACTTTTATACGAAGTTGCTTTTTTTCGAAAAAGAGTTACTTAATTACGTAAAATGAATTATATTTTAAGTAAACGTCTTTAAGAAGAAAAGATATTTACTATATAAAAAAGATAAGCTTTTCTGGTCGAAAAAAAAGGGGGTGGTGAAAAAATGCAGCTAATATCGGCTAAAAATAGTTGTTGTAAAAGGGTTAAAATAAAAAAACGGAAATATGGCATTTACGGTAAGCCCGGATATAATACGCATACTTATAAAGAAGTTGTAAAGACGTTTAGCGAAAAAAAATCCGATTAATTTTAGTTAATTTAATATGTTATAGTTAATTAATTCGAATTTGTTATCGAGAGGTATTAAAAAACGGCTCGCGAGCTTATTTAGCTTATAAGCTTATATAATACGTTATTAATATTTTTAATTTAAGAATTAACGTAAAAAATTATAAATTTATATAAATAAGTAATTTTATACAAAGTTAAAATTTTAAAATTAATAAGTATTAGGATTCGGTACGTTAGTATGTAACAGGGTTAGTTAGCCCGTATAACGCTTATCCGAACGTGTTCTAAGTAAGTTTAACGTACCTACCTTTTTAACTAGCCTTTTATATTTAAAGTAAATATATTTTAAATATAACTAAGTAATATATATATCTTAATACTTATAATAATTAAATTAATACCGCGAATATAAATATAATAACATTTTCTAGTTTTTTAAAATTAAGATCGTAATAAAAGTTTTGTTGTTTTTGTTATTTATAATATATTATTACGAAATTTTAATTAACTGGCTTAAATTTAAAAGAATTGATAATAATTACGAGAACGAATTTATTCGGCTAAACATATATTATACGATAAAATTATATTAAAACAATTAATTAATACCCTTATACAACCTTTACGGCGTTTAATAAAAGGAAACCTTAAAAGTTTAAAATACCTTTACGGACCTATTTAAATGTTATTTTAATAAGTAAATTTTTTAAGTAAAAATAAAATATTTACGTAAATAAGTTAAGTTATTAATTATCAAAGCTGTTATTAAACGAAAATAACGTTAACTGGTTAAGTAAAATTAACGAGCCTTAGAGGAATAATTTTAGCGGATCTATATTATAAGTAACCTGTACAAGGATAAATTTAAATGCTTTAAAGCGATATTGGCGAAGGAAATCGATTCCTATCCCAGTGATAGCCCGTTAGCAAAACCGGGATTATTAAAACCGATTAGAACATCTAATAAAAATTTTAAAATTATTATTAAAAACTTAAAATATAGCAAACAACTTAAAAAAAAAAGAAAAGGTAAAGAAAACGCCTTTTTTTTCGAAAAATCCTACGGATCCTTAGCGGAACCTAGTTAATAACAGTTTATAAATAAAAACGTTATCGTTATACTTATCGAAACGGTTTTTATTACCACCCCTTTCGCCCTCGTTACGAAATAACGGTAAACGCGGTAGCGGAAAAAGCGGCAACGGTAAAAAAAAAAATAATAACTCTTTTTATTGTTTAACTCTTTATTATCGTTATCGGATTCGGACTTAAACTCGGATTTAAACTCAGAAAATAATTTAAACGATTCGAACGATAATAATCGGAAAAAACGTTACTATAATCGTAATAAAAAAAATAAAAAATAAAAGTATAAAAAGAAAAAATCTAAAAAAAAGAACTCCACTTTCCGTTAAAAGCGTTTCGATTTCGCCTTAAATAAAAAAAACATTTAAAAAGCTTTAAAAATTAAAAACTTTAAAAAAACGCCTTAAATCTTACACTTAAAAAGATAGGATATAAAAAACAAATAAAGTTTTCCAACTTTAATAAGCTGCGTCTAGCAAAAGCAATTATTAAAACGATACGTCAAATGCTTTTAAAGCTCGTTACCGGAATTAAAAAAAGTTCGAAAATATTAAAAACTTTCCGTAAAACCTATATTATAACTGGAAAAACCCGTTAACGCTCTTTTTAGAAAAAATTAAGCTAATACTGTTTTAACGGCAAAGACCTAATCGCCTTTATTACGAAATTTTAAAAGCTAATCCGTAAAATTAAAGAATACGGTATAAAGCTAAGTAAAAATTAAGAGGTTAATATATTCTTAATCGCCGTTAAAGATGAAACAAGTAACTAATATCGAATAATAACTTCCGTATTTCGTAAGATTAATTATATAATCTACCGTTTAATAAATAACTTTACCAACGAATTTTATTATTAAATAAAAAAAGCTAAAAGTAATAAAACCGATAATAATAATCTTAAAAATTAAAAGTATAACGCTCGAAGCAATAATAATAATAATAATAAAATAATAATGCAAGGTCGTTAGGTTCAAGCCGTATTATCCAGGCTGAGCCAATAACACGAAATAATTACACTAATAATTAACACGATAAATACTCTACCCAGTCTCTTCGAATACGACAACTATCAATAGTTTTCACGGTGAAAAAATAATAATAATAATAAGCTTTTATAAAACGCCAAGGGCGAACCCCGTTATTAAAACTATGGGAAATACAGTTATTTAACTAAAAACTATTAGAAATCTAAAAAAAAGAGAAATAATAATAATTAACAAAACGGTTAACGCAATAACGGATAAAATGATAATAACGGCAAATCTAACAATAATAATAATAATGACAGCAATAACGCTAACGGTTAATAACGTCTATTAAAAACGCATTTTATTTTAAACGGTTTTAAAAACCTATATAATTAGCCTTTTAAAAAGTACGAAACTAAATATACTGCAAAAATTAATTAATCGGAAATAAAAAAAATGATAAAACTAATTAATCGCGCTATAAAAAACGCTAAACGCATTACGTAATAAAACGACGCTTTAAAAGGCGTCGCCGCCTTCACTTAAAAAAGTAACGTATAACGCCCCAAAAAGTTCAAATCTAAAAACATTAATACATTTAAACTAATACCACGTCTAAAAGCAGATATAAAGTCAACTACGGAAAACTTTAACGAAAAATTTAAAAACGAATATATATAAAATAAATCCCAAACCTTAATCCTTTAATTACATAACATATATAAAAAAAACCGTAACGAAATATTATAAAACTTAAGAACTAACGTATTTATTACGAATAACGCTAAAAACTACCTTCCGAAATAATCGTTAAATATGCGAAATAAAAATTTTATAATTATTACTAAAAAAACTAATATAAATCGAAATAATTAATATAATTAACTAAAACGTTATAAAGATTAAAAATAAATATAACTTAATCACTTTACGATATATATTATACGTACTTATATTCCCGTTATAAATTTTCTTTAAAAACTTTTTTTATATATAAAAGGGATAATTTAACCGGAATTACTTAATTAACTATAATAAACGTCCTTAAAAAACTTCTTTTTTTAAATATACGAACGAAAAAAACCCTTTATAAACGGCCTAACCGACGAAACTTAATAAGGATACGCATTAAAAATAATACAAGGTAAAATAGATAAAATATTAAAAACTCTAAAAACCTTTATTATTAATAAAAAAATCTTATTAATAAAGATAATACTAAAAAGTCTCGTTTTCTAATATTATCGTCTGTATCATTCTAATAACAAACGGTTAAAATAAACTATTAAAATAACTATAAGGATAAACTTAAACGAAGTAAACGTTAAACTAATCGTTTATAAAGCTTATAATCGAATTAAAATTATTAAAACACCTTTAAAAAACCTTTAAAAATAAGAAATATAGGTTAAAAATTATTTTAATATAACGTAAACTAAATTGAACCCGTTATAATTAATAATAATGCATATTATAACTTAATTATAAATAACGTTAACCGTTATCGCGTTTTTAAGGCGTATAAAACTAAGAACAAAATATAACAATACCTTTATTTATATATAACGAACGTAAAAACTAAATTAACTTTAATCCTTATAATTAATACCAGAACGGTATCTCGGAACGAAATATATATATCGTTTAAAATAATATTTGCATTACGGTTATTTAAATACGTATCCTAATTTATTTTTAAGATTACGTTATAAAAATAATAACCTATACGTTAAATCGTATTCAATAATTAATAAATAACCATATTATATTATAAAAGAATTATAATTAAACGTTAAATAATAAGAAATAAACGAATAAATCGGATAATACGCATTTACGTATTATCGGCAGCCGTTATACGGTCTTAATCGACGAGAACTATCGGATTAAAGTTAAAAAACTAAAAATACAAAATATTAAAAATCTATTTTTAAATTATTCAAGTACTTATAACTACAGAGTTTAATTATTAAAAAACGGTTACTTTTTAATTATATTATATATATAAATTTACGAAAAAATAAATAAGATAAATAAATAAAAAATTACTTAACTTAAAAAACGTTATAAAATCTTTATTTTTCTATATATAACGTAAACTTTATTACTAACCCCGAAAAAAAGGGGTTAACATTTATAATTATAATAATAATATTATATTAAATAGCTAAATAAATAACGAAATAAAAACCGCAAAAGAAAAATAAAACAAACCGAAAAAAATTAAGCCTAAACTATATATATATAAAGTATTTAACGAAAACCCCGAAATTATAACGGCTTTAACTTAAAAAACGTTAATCTTTATCCGACCGTCTATAACCTTAATTTCTTTAACAAATCGGAAAATAAATTTTATAAAAATTTAAATAATTATAATAAAATTTAATATATTTATAACCGAATATATATACGTAATATATTTAATAATAGTACTTACTACGTATTCAAGGTAAATAATAATAATCCTAATCTTTAAAAAATTAATTAACTTTAAATAAAATATATAACTTAAAACTATTTATTAAAAAGAATTAAGGAAAACTTATAACGGAAAACCTTTACCTTTAAATTAATAATTAAAGCTATTAAAGGCTACTTAATAAATATTAAATAAATCTTATAAATAAATATATGTTAACTAATAAATTAGAAAATTATAAGGTTTATATTATTATACCTAGTTTTACCTAATAAAGGAAAATCGATTATAACGAAATAATTATAACTACCGTACGTACGGTATACTAACATATATTTATAACGTTCGTAACGTTTATAAAATAATATATTTAATAAATCGATTTTATTATTATTTATTTAAATAATAACTTAAAAAACTAAATTTTCATATAACGTTTTCTCTTATTATATAAATATTTCGATACGTATTTAAATAAAAAATAACGTTTTAATTTTATACTTAAAAATTATTAAACTAATAAACTCTTTATAGGAGTTAAAATAAGCCGGTATTATATAATATAAAAAATCCGAATACTATTTAACAAATACGGTTTTAAACTATTATTATCCGATAATACGATATACCTTAACGCAAAAACCCGTAACGTAATTACTTTATACGTCGATAATTTCTTATTTTTCGGCGTTAGTAAAGTACATTTAAAAGTTATAACAAACGTTATTGCCGGTAACGTCCCGATAAATAACTTCGAAACGGTAAATTAATACTACGGTATATATATCGTTTATTTATACGAAATAAATAATATCCGCTTTGATTAAAAATAATATATTAATAAAGTATTAATAAATTTAAGTATTAATAATATAAAGGTAAAACCGATTCCCTTTATTAAAAATATTTAAATTATATAATATATTATAAAAATAAAATTAATAAATAAAATATTTATTATTATTATTAGGGATTATGTAGTTGCCAAGGACTAAAAGCTTTAGCAGGTCTATATATAACTAGCTAGCTCCCCGTCTTCCGTATTCTTAATTTTATATCTTTACAATATATAAAATCCTTAATAAATGGTACCTATTATCCGGGTTAGCGAATTAATCGTTATTAAAAAACGGGGCTTTAAGAGATTATAAGATTTTGCTATATATAACAGCTTTTTCGCCAATTATCGCGATTATATCGATTGCGTTAATTCGTTATTAAAAAGGGAGATAATAAGTAAAAAATAACCTTACAAAATATTACAATACGGATAGTTTCGTTAATTATTTGTTAATATATTTGTATTTATCGTTTACCTTGAGTTGTTATATATAGTTTTTATTTAATGTTAATATATAGCTTTTATTCGACGGTAACAAATAAATAATTTTATTACCGATAATTATATCGTTAAAATTTATATTATATTTATAGTTTTAATAATTATAATAATAATTATTTCGATACCGATAAACCTTTATTTAATAATTAACCGTTAATATTTTTCCTTTAATTAAATCGATAGCCTTAATTACGTTAATAATTACCGATAATTATATTAATAACTTTATATTTTACGATAATATAAATAAATACTTTTATATATTATATAGTATAACGTTTTTCGACGGTTAAAACGGCCTTGATTAAAACGGCGGATTTTGCTTTTTTTAATATAACAAAATTAAGGTTACGATTAGAAAGTAACAGCACATTTAATAATTTCGATAAGGTTAACGTCGAACTTTGCCAACTCGACGGTTAAAGGTATTACTTTTTTTGTTTGATAATTCGACGGTTATAACGGATATAAGATTTTAACGGTAAAGATGTCGATAAATACAACGATAAAAATAACTAGCAATTAAAAGCTGTACTAGGTAGCTATATATATAAAGGGCGGTATAGCAGCCGAGGATAGCTACATTTTCTTTGCCAAAAAAAGGGGATTTGTTATGGATTATATGGTTGCTAAGGATTAAAAGCCTTAGCAGGCCTATATATAGCTAGCTAGCTCCCCGTTTTCCGTATTCTTAATTCTATATCTTTATAATATACAGAATCCCTAACATTATATTAACTTTATTAACAAATTTAATTTTTTTAATTGTATAATTAAACCAGATATAACGTTTATAACGTTTATATAAACGCGGTTTATAAATAACTTATCTTTTAAATATCGAAAATATATTAAACATTTTTTTAAAATACCTTAAAAAAATTTAAAATTATTTATTTAATACCGGAAACTAAACGAAAAACACCTTTATTACGTTTATATCAAATTAAGGTTTTGTATAATAATTAATATTAATTTCGTAAATAATCGCGATATGGTTAAATTTATTATTAATTACGTTTTATTTATAATAAAAAACCCGATAACGTAAATATTAAAACGATAGCAAATTATTACAAAATATATTTCGGAAATTAAATATGTAATATCAGCAGTTATAATAATCAAATACAGGAATCTGGCGAAAAACGTATGGTTATTCTAGGAAAAACTGAAAAAGTTTAAAGGTAATTGCCTTTATATATATGTTTAGCTATATAAAGAATAGTTCTTAGATAAAAATTATCCTAAGCAGTATCTACAGCTTAAACGTACTACTTACGGGCACCTAAAAGCATTAATTACCGATATACCCTTTTACGTTAAATGATCTTATTTACGTAATTTTTTAAAATTAAAATGAAAATTTTTAAAAATTTAGTAAAAAATTATTAAAATCTTTAATCTATATAAGATTTAAACCTTTATTTTTATTATTCTTATTTAAAATAAGGTTACATAATTAACCGTTATACTAAAAAACCGGCCTTTTTATTTTACCGTATTTTTATAACCGTCTCGGAATATAAAGCCTACTTTTTCCGAAATAATTCGGATTAAATTAAGCATTAATATAAAAAAAATACTTTATATACGTTAACCTATTATATTAAAAATTTTATAACTTTAAAAATCGGATTTATTTTTTGATAATAATTTTAATAAATAATTAAAATTATTACTTTTTAAATTCTTTTTTATAAAAAACTATTAAATAAAGGTTCTTTCTATTTAATAAAAAAATACTAATTAACTATAAAGTATATATAAAATATTAACGCCTTTAAATAAAAACTAACCTAAAAAGTTATAATTATATATAAATAAATAATTTTATAAAAAATTAAAACTTTAAAATTAATAAATAAATAAATACTTTCGGATAATCGTAAAAAAAATACCGCAATTATTACTTTTAATAACGAAAAACAGGTTTTAATAAAGAAACGCGCTTCCTTCCGTATAAAGGGAATTTAACGAAATCATTTTTTTGCTAATTATTTTAATTAAATTTTAAATATTTTCTAATATTTTTATATTTTTTTAAATTTTAAGTTAATTATAAATTATTCGCAATTTACTTTATTAAATAATTTTATAAATTTGTTAATAAAATTATCTTTATTTATTACGTATTAAAAACTAATATTTCCTTTTCGGACTTTTTAACGTACGTAATAATATTTAATTCGAATATAACGTTTTTTTCGTATTATTTATATCTTTTTTACTTATTTAAACATACTTATATTATTTTTTAAAATAAAAATAAAACTTTTAAATATAAGCCTTAACTTTATTATAAAATTTCTAATTTTAATTACTTTTATAATGTTAGGATTCGGTGCGTTAGCATGCAACAGGGTTGGTTGGCCCGTGTAACGCATACCCGAACGCGTCTTAAGTAGGTTCAGCGCACCCACCTTTTTAGCTAGCTTTTTGCACCTAGAACAGATACATTCTAGACATAACCAAGTAATACACATGTCTTGACACCAATAACAGTTAGATTAGCACTGCGAATTCTGATATATAATTATTATTTTTGCTTTTACGTATTCCGTTTCCGTAATACATTTAATAATAATACCCTATAATTTCGAAAGTTATAAAATAAACGTTTTAATTATAAAAAATATATAACCTATTATAAACTTTATTAACTTGCAAGGTAAAGTGCGATTAAGGTATTTAGCTAGCTATATAGGAAGCTGATTTATTCATTAAGTACATATACGAAGGATTGTACAAACGCGACCGGGAAGTACCCCTTAAAAACCGTCCCTTCTTAGCTAAGGGCCGGAAAAACGCAATACGGGTTATGTAACATACGGCAACTAACGATAAATACACCCGATTAATTAATTGGTTCCCAACGCCCCTAATCGTAACTGGTCCCACCAGCCACCCCTTAATTGTCGCCGACACGGTGGCGGAACCGAAGCTCTAACTGGTTTAGCTTTCTGGGCTGGCGCCACCCAGAAAACGGTATCCTAAGCTGGATTCGAATTAACTGTCTTTTACAGTCAACCGTAACAGGGTGCCTAAGCCTGTCGTAATTAAAAAAGACACCCAGGTTTGCGACTACTAAGCTATTAGGACAAACTTTATTAACTTATAATTATTTATAAAACTTATAACGTCCCGGATAAGCTTACGGAATAAACAAGCTTACGGGATAATTTTTAATATATTTTAATTACCTAATTTTAATTAATCATTTTTTAATACTAATAATATAAAACGGCTTATAAAAAAAGCAAAAATAAATTTAGCCGTTTAAATTAAAAAATAAAACCCGATATTTAATTATGCGATATTTAGTTTTATTTATAAAGTCGCCCATTTTATTTTGTACGTACGATATATTAATAAATTCTTTAAAACCGATATTATCCTTAATTCGCGAAAATTAATGCCGACCGAAAAATAATTAATTATCGACCGAATTTTTAACCTAAATATGCGAACGTTTTTTATCTGGTATTAACATATTAAAAATATGGCAAATTTGTTATTTACGTAACGTATTACGGAATACGTTAAGGTTAAATAAGTATTTAATTTTGTTAAATAGTAATAAAAATTTGAAACGCGTTTAAATTAAAGGATAAATTATTAAAAGGTTTTATGCGAAAATCTAAAAGTATTTCGTAAATAGTTTAAGCTTATTCGGGTTATAATCGTAAAATACGGTATTACAAAAAAAAATATTTATAATTTTAACGAAATAAAATTTTTAATAAGGTTTTTTATAGTAACCGGTATAGTTATTACTAATGTTGAAAAACGTAAAAAACTTAAATAGGCTTAATAAGAAAATCGGGAATAATTTACAGTAATATAAACTGTTAACTTTTAAAGCTGGACTTTACCTTTATTTATCATTTTTACCGGAAAAAACCATTTTTTTTGCTAGTTCGCCGATAACCCACTTTTACTTAATTAAAAAATTGTTATAAACGAAAACGGCTGGACGATAAATAAATTAAGTTTAAAATAAATTAAATATTTCGATAAATATATTTAAACGCGTATTAAAAGTTCGAAACGTTTTTTTATTTTTAACAGTTACGAAAGTTATTATTTAATCGAATTCGAAAATTATTATAAGGTTAACGATATTATTATATTTTATATATTTACTTATTTTTCCTATCGGCTTTAATTTTTCGACGTATTTTGTTTTTCCGTATTAAAACGCGTTTATTTGCTATATATCGAAAGTTTTATACGACGTTACGTTATTTATATTATTAAGGAAAATTTTATCGCCGGTTTTCGCAACGCGTTTAAAATTGCCATAACGACAGATAATATTAAATCCGGATTTGCAAAAGTTAGTTTCGTTTTATTCGATTTTAATAACGTTTTTTCCGAGTTCGAAATTTTTTTAATTATATTTACGTTAATTGTTTCCCCGTTAATTTTTGCCGGTTTTATTTATTTCCTGTCTGTAAAAATTTTTAAAAATATTAAGAAAATAATAAAATAAAGACGTTATTTACAAAAAAAAATTAGAAATTATTAGGGTAATTCGCCGACAAGAATCGTTAAATCGGCGAATTTTTTAACAAAAAGTAATTTGTTACTTTTGTACGAAATTGCTTTTTTTCGAAAAAAAGTTACCTAATTACGCGAAACGAATTATATTTTAAGTAAACGTCGCAAAACCAAAAACGTATGTTTTTAAAAAGGAGGAATATTTATTATAAAAAAGGCAAAAGCTTTTATAGCTAAGAAAAAAGGTAATAATAAGCAATTACAGTTAAGAAAGGCTGAAAGTAATCGTCGCAAAAAAATTCAAATAAAAAAACGGAAATATGGTATCTGTAAAAAGCCCGGATATAATGTACGCATTTATAAGGAAATTATAAAAATATTTAATAATAAAAAATCCGATTAATTTAAATTAATTTAATATATTATAATTAATTAAATTAAGTTTATTATCGCGAGGTACTAAAAGCCATCCCGTAAACTTATCCATCCCGTAAACTTATCCGGTACGTTATTTATTATTCTATATAATTTTAAATTATTATACTTATAATATAAATAATCTTTTCGTAATTTCCGGTACCGAAAAAATATATTTAATATATTATTTAAATAATGGGTTATTTATAAACTTTATTTAATTAACGTTATAAACGATATATTTTATTTATTAATATAATTCGAAAAATTAAATTTCTATACTAAGCTTATATATTTAAACGTTTTTTCTTTACTAATTTACGCTATTATATCTTATAACATACTTTAAATAATTCTTAACAAATACTATAAACTCCTTTCTTATTTTATTTAAATTAACTAATTTTAATAATTTTTTAATATATTATTATTAATTTAACCTAACATTTCCTATTAATAAAAAAGTAAAAATTTATACGCTTAAATACTAATCTATATTACCTAAATTCTTAACTAAAACGTCCTTAGCAATTCTTTTAACGATATCTTTAAAACGTTATTTATTAAAGCCGAAAAAACAGGAAATTATCTATATATAAAACAATAACGTTTCCTATCTTAAAATTATAATATATCGCGTTATCCGAAATTAACGGACAAAAACCTTATTTCGCAAATATCTCTCTTACTTTTTCCTACTAAACAGCTCCGGTTTACTTTAAACCGTACAGTAAATTTATCAACTTAATAACCCTTTTAAAAAAAAACCTATATATCTATTTATCCTTTAAATTCGTATTAAAATACTCCTTTAATATCGGAAACTATTTTATATAAATATTTTCCTTTAACTTATTATTTAAGTACGTAATAATAAAGTTTATTTAAAATATATACCACCTTAAAAAAACCGCTAACGTTATTAAAATCCTTTAATATATTATTTTTACGATACTTATTACGGTTTCGTTATATAAATCCTTTGATATAAATATATACTTTTTTTAATACTTATTTAACATTAATAAAATACTTTTAAACAACCTTATTAAAAAAGATAAATTTAAAAATTCCGCGCAAAATTTTTCCTTAATCTCTGTAAAAATAAACTTAAGTTATATTTTTCGTTATAGGCTTTTTATAATTTCCTTTATAAATAAGCCGTTATTTACGGTAATAAATAACCTATAAAGATTAATATTTAATATATTAATTACTTATTCATATTCGTAAACGTTACAAATAATCTAATCGGCATTTCCAAAATTGTTAAATTAGTTTTTATCGTTATTTAACGTTAATAAATTAAAACAAAAAATATATAAACCATTTTTACCTTTACTCTTTTAAATTAAAACTAACTTTAAGGTTTTATCTAAAACATTTAAAATATACAACTTAAAAATAATTTTTTTTAAATATCCCTTTTTACGTTTAACCTACTTAATTTCTTAATTTATATCGTCCTTTAAAATAACGTTATTATCCTTATTTTTTACTTTTACCCCCTATTTTTAATAATATCTTAAACGCTCTTATATAAGTTATAAAAATAATTCGATAATATTCTTAAAGTTAAAAGGTGTATTTAACCTTTTTAAATATTCGTTAATAATAATATGTAATATTATAAATAACCTACCACCTTTTAATAATTATACCTTATAATTATATTTTTCTTAATATCTTAATAACATTCTTTTTATTCCGTAAATTATTAACCTTTTTAATTTAATCCAATAATTCTAATTAATTAAAATTATATACTTATTACTAAAAATTCGAAAATAACCATTATCGGATTTATATAATTTATTCGGCTTAAATACGTCCTTAAAATATTTAATTAATATCATATCTTTTACCATAAATTAACTTATCCTATTAAAAATATATATTATTACTTCCATTACGAAATTGCAAAAATATATAAAAATCTTTATTTACGTAAAAATCGTATATATCTCGATTTATAAAACTATATTTCTCGTTTTTCAATTTCGTTTTAATATTAATTATATACGTTAAAAATTACCAGTTCGATATTTTTTATAACGCAAAAATTCTTAATTATTATTATACCAAACTTTTTATTATCGTTAAAACATAAAATTTATATTTTCTTACGTTTACCTTTTTCGTCCGATAATAATATCTTCTATATTTTCTTATTATCGTACGCCGTATAAAAAATATGTTTTATATCGTTAAAATTTAAATTTATCCCCGTAAACCTTTTAATAATCCATATTAATTATTCGGTACTAAAATAACAAGAGCAATAATATTAAAAAATATTTCTTTTTTAACTTTATTTATTATTAAAATTTTCCCGTTTTTAAAAACGTTCGAAAATACGTATTTTAAATTATCTACTAAGTTATCGCCATTTTCTTTACCGGATACCTCCTTTAATACGTATTCTTATTAATAAGTCTTATCGTTTATTAAATCCGGAACCTTAATAATAAATTCCGGTTTCCTATAAAACTATAAAAAAAAATTCTTTCCGAAAAACGTTAATCGTTAATAATTACATCTTATTAAAACTTATTAAAACGTTACAATTTAAATATCCTTTTTTTTATAAAATGTCTTCCCGGAAAACACTTTTAAAAAAAAGTTATTAATATATAACGTATACCTAATTATAATTTCGTTTTTTTATTAAACCTTTTTAAAATTCATTTAACGATATTAACAAAAGTAATAATTATAAGTCCTTTACTGGTTATAATTTAAATTCCCTTAAACTTAATATTTATCATAATATTAACGTTTACTTTTAAATTTTAAAACAACTTATTTAAATCGTTCCTATAAAAGGAATAAATATATAAAAACATAATGTTTTTTATAATAATTCCTTTAAAACGTTTACTTTTCTATAGCTTAAAACGGTTAATTACTTAAGCTTTAAAATATATAACTATTATAACTCCCCGGATTTTAAGGCGTTTAATTACTAAAGCTCCCCGGGTTTCCTTTTAAATCATTTTATCGTACTACTGTATAAAATCCTTAAATTGTTATTTTTTAACGCAAAGGTTAAAAGTTTTTCCGTTTAATCGGTATAAATCCTTTAAACTATTAAGAATAAATTACTTTTCGTTTTTATTACCGCTATAAACGTTACGAAAGTTATTACTTTAATTATTTTATCTATTATTACTTTAACGTTAATTACGCTTTCTATTTTTTACCGTTTTTTTCCTTTTACGGCTTAAAGTAGTCCTTTACTAAGTATCCGTATTTGCTATAATTAAAGCAAAATGACTTTCCGTTTTTATTTTATATAAACCTATTATTTCGGATATTATTATTATTATTATTATTTCCCTTACCATTTTAAACGTTATAAAACTTCCCCCTTTTTTTATTAATACGGTTATAAAATTCGTTATTAAGATTATTAATTAGCTGCTAAAAAAAAAATTAATCTGTTTAAGTACTAATTAAATCGTCTTTTACCAGCTGTTAACGCGACCCTTTATAGTAGTAAGAAATATAATAATTTATTTTTTTAATCCGAACTTTATATTATAACCCTTATCCTTTCGTAACAATTTTTAAAATTTCGTAATATATTATACGGAATCTTTTTTATCGTATATAATTTTATTAAGCTCTTTCCAAAAAAACTTTTACTTAGCCTTACTTATAACTGCGTAAATCTTTTTAAATGTTTTTAATATCTTTATTTTTTTCTTACTATTTATAATTAACTTTCAAAACGCCCTTTTATACGTTTTAGTAATAATTTTCGCGAAACGTAATTAACTAAATTATCTTAACTTTATTCTGTCCTTATAATTAATTTTTTTTAAAAGCAAAAATTAAAACGTTATTTTAAAGTTCTTAATTAACCTAACCTATTAAATAATTTTCCTTATTTAACGAAAAATTAACACGCTTTTAACATAATTTTATATTATTACTAGATTTCTTAAAATCTTTTTCTTTTTTTTTAGCAAATATCTAACTTATTAAAATTATTTAAATTGTTAAGACTTAAAAAACTACTAAAAATATTACAAGAACTATTACGACGGTTTTTTCGTTTTCGGAAACTTTTAAACAAGTTTAAAAATAACTTATCCGAATCGTCGGGGTCATTATATACTACATTTCTTTTTCGTTTTTCTCTCTTTTCGAAAAATTAAACTTTTTAATAAATTACTTCCTTAGTTATATTTCGCCTTTTTTTGAAAGGTTAATTTTTTTACGTCGTTTTCGACGGCAATAGAAGCTTTTTACAACTTTTTTACCCTTTAAGCGTTTCGTAAAACGTTTTTATAAATATTTATATTTCGTAAATTCCGTATTACCTTTAATTAAAGCGGTTTTTATTAAAATACACCCCCGAATTAAAGTATATCTAACAATCGCTTTATAATATTATTTATTCGTTTTATTATATTATTACGTTTTTAATAAAACTTTTAATTTTTAACTTTATCTTTAACCGATTTATATTTATATTTCCGTACCTTAACGTCCTTTTTAATCCTATTTAAGTTAATACCTAGCAACGTATAAAATTTATTTAATTCTAATTAAGGCTATTATTTTTATATAAAGGTTTTATATCGGTCTTTTAACTGTCGTTATTAAGATAATAAGACTTTTTCCGAAAAGATTTCGAAAGTAAATCTTTTTCCTATTACTACGCCCGTTATAATCTTTTATTTTTTCCTTTTACTGTAAAACTTTTCGTCTTAAAAATTTTTCTAATCGAAAAGAAAAAAAATAAATTACTATTTATATACTTTTTATCCCGTATAAGGACGAAACCTTTATCGGATGGGCTGTTTTACTTAACTATAAAAAACTGCCTTAAAATACGTTCTTATTGCTTATTTACTATCGTTAACGGCTTATTTTCTTTTAAATTAATTAAGTAACTTTTTTTTAAATTTTATATTCTCTTTATTAATTTAACTTATAAATAATTATTTTATTTAACGTATTACGGTTATTAATTAACCAAAAAATGCTATTATATTAGCAGTTATAATAATCAAATATAAAAATTTAACAAAAAGCACATAGTTATTTTAAGAAAAACTGAAAAAGTTTTAAAGTAATTGCCTTTATATATACGTTTGGTTATATAAAGGATGGTTCCTAAATAAAGGCTATCCTAAGCAGCATTTACAGCCTAGACGTACCAGCCGCGGGCACTTGAAAGCACCAATTACCGACATATAATATTAAATACCGTAATTATCAAAATAACAGACGTACGGATTTTCCTCGAAAAACTTGGCCTTATACTTAAAGGCCTTATTATTATTTTTAAAAACAATAACGATACGAAAAATTAAGTTAAAAAAACGTTATATACAAGGTTGTTAAGTTTAAGCCGTATTATCTAGGCTAAGCTAAAGACACGAAATAGTTACACCAATAATTAACACGATAAATACTCTACCTAGTATCTTCGAACACGGTAACTATTAATGGTTTTCACGGTAAAAAAGCGTTATATACGCGTTAAACATTATTATATATGCTAGGAAATATAATAAAACCGAATAAAGGTTAAGTATATTAAAAACGTAAAAAACCTTGTTAACGGATTTATTAAGTTACTAAATAAAATAACATATAATAAATTCGTTACTAACTTAAATTTTAAAAATGTTTAAAAAGTATTTAAAATTTAATTACAGTAATTAAAAAAAATAATCCAGATAAATTCCTTTTATACGGAAAAAATAACGTTCCCTTATTAAAATCTATTTTTTATTATTAAAAATAACGATTACGGTATCTTTTTATAACTATCCGAAAATATTCGTATACTTATTAGTTTTAAAACTTTAATTTCCTATAAAATTACTTATTTATATATACTTACAACTCTTTATTTTAATCTTTTTTAAAAAGCATTAATATTTTATATATAACTTATTACTAATTAATATCCCTTAATTAACCGGAAAAGAACTTTATTTAATAATATTTTATAAAGGAAAACTTAAAGAATTACGATTTTAATTATTTACTAATATTACCGTTAAAAAATAAATCCGATCCTTAGAATTATAAAACTTTTAACGTAATAAGTTAACGTATATAAAACGTTTTCCTATATTAACGCCTAACCGGGTCCGAAACGTTTTGGAAAAAATAAATCTTATAGCCCGGTACGGTTATAACGGAATAGTAAAACGAAAAGGCCGGTTACTTGATATAATAAGTTAATATAACGTATAACTTAACCTTTTATATAAAGGGTAAAAGTTTAATTTCGAACCGTATAAATTTTTTTTCATTACGTTTTCATTAGTTTTTATTATTTTTATCGGGTTTTTATATAGAAATTAAAGTTTAATTCCTAGATATATTAATTAAAGTTTTTCTTAAAGTTTTCGAACATATATATATAACGTAAATAGGCGTATTAGAATTCGGTACGTTAATATATAATAAAGTTAATTAACCCGTATAACGTTTACTCGAACGCGTCCTAAGTAAATCCAGTATACCTATCTTTTTAGTTAGCCTTTTACATCTAAAATAAATATATTCTAATTATAACTAAGTAATATATATATTTTAATACTAATAACAGTTGGGTTAACACCGCGAATCCTAATAATAAGTAAATAAATATTTTCGGGTAATCGTAAAAAGAATACCGTAGTTATCGTTTTTAATAACGAAAAACAGATTTAATAAGGGAACGCCTTTTCTCCCGTATAAAAGAATTTAACGGAATTATTTTTTTGCTAATTGTTTTCATTAAATCTTAAATATTTTTTTATATTTTTTTAATTTTAAATTAATTATAAACCGTTCGAAATTTACTTTATTAGATAACTTTATAAATCCGTCGGTAATATTATTTTTATTTTTTACGTATTAAAAGTTAATATTTCCTTTTCGAATTTCTCCTAGTATACGTAATAATATTTTTTTCGTATTATCTATGTTTTTTTATTATTATTTAAACGTATTTATATTATTTTTTAAAAAAAAAAAATAAAGTCTTTAAGTATAAGTTTTAGTTTTATTAAGAGAGTTTTTAATTTTAAATAGTTTTATAACTGCTCTATTTACTTTTGCGTATTTTATTTCCGTAATATATTTAATAATAATATCTTATAAATTTAAAATTTATAAAATAAATATTCCGGTTATAAAGCATATATAATTTTTTATAAACTTGATTAATTCGTAATTCTTTATAAAGTTTATATTTATCATTCCCAATAATTTTAAGTTACTATACATATAATATAAATAATTTTTTTATAACTTTTAATATCGAAAGGTGATGTTTAATACACCGTTTAAATATTTCGGTAGTTTTTTAATATATTCCCAGTATTTAAATAACGGGTTATTTATAACCTTTGCCCAAGTTAACGTTATAAACGTGATATTTAATTTATTAATATAATTTAAAAAATTAAATTTCCTTATTAAGTTTATATATTTAAATATTTTTTTTATTAATTACGCCGTTATATTTTATAAGGTACTTTAAATAATTTTTAACGAATAATATAAATTCTTTTTTATTTTATTTATGCTAATTAATTTTAATAATATTTAATATTATGTTATTAATTTAGCTTAATATTTTTTACTAATAAAAAATAGATAATTCGTATATTAAAGTACTAGTTCGTATTACCTAAGTTTTTAATTAAAACGTTTTTAATAATTCTTTTAATAATAGCCTTAAAATATTACCTTTTAATGTCGAAAAATAAGAAATTATTTATATATAAAATAATAACGTTTTTTCTTTTAGGATTATAATATATTACTGTTATAAATCTCTAACTAAGACCCGAGTTAAAGACCCAGTTTTAAAAGGAAGTAGATCTGCTCCACTTTTTGTATCACGTAACTTAAAATAATCTGCTTAATCTAATAGATTACATAAAACGCTTTGTAATTTACTTAAAATAATAAATTACGGAAATCCAGGGTATACTTACTTTGAAGATCGAGATATATAATAAATAAATTTCCCATATAAATAATACCTATTTAGTTTCGTTCCTTAGCTATTAATTTAAACTTTTAACCAAAGGCAATTACACCGTTCTCTATATAAAGGAAAAGTACCTTAAATCTTTTTAACGAATATACCACTAAATCATTCCTCACCTTATTGTTACCTGCAAATCAAGACCCCATTTCGGATACTGCTCATACCTCCAGGTGGATGTATGACAGGTTCGTTATAATTACGTCGACCGAAATTACGGGACGAAAGCTTTGTTTCGTAAATATTTTTCTTACTTTCTTCTGTTTAATAATTCCGGCCTGTTTTAAACCGTATAATAAATTTATTAACTTAATAACTTTCTTAAAAGAGAATTTATGTATCTCCTTATCTTTTAAATATATATTAAAATATTTTTTTAATATCGAAAATTCTTTTATATTATCAGCAGTTACAGTGATTAAATGCAGGATTTTGGCAAAGTACGCATATTTATTCTAGGAAAAACTAAAAAGGTTTAAGGGCAATCGCCTTTATATATACGTTTAACTATATAAAGGATAATTCCTGGATAAAGGCTATCCTAGGCAATATCCGTAACCTAGACGTACCAGCCGCGGATACCTAAAAGTATTAATTACCGATACGCCTTTTTACGTTAAATAACCTTATTTACGTAATTTTTTAAAATTAAATTTAAAATTTTAAGAAAATTTATTAAAATTTTTAATTTATGTAAAATTTAAACTTTCGTTTTTATTATTTTTATTAAAAATAAAGCTACGTAATTAACCGTTATACTAAAAAACCGGCCTTTTCATTTTACCGTTTTTACGCTGCCGTCCCAGAATACGGGGCTTATTTTTTCCGAAACGTTTCGAACCAAGTTAAACGTTAATATAAGAAAACGCTTTATATATACTAATCTGTTACGTTAAAAGTTTTATAACTTTAAAAATCGGTTTTATTTTTTAACGGTAATACCAATAAATAATTAAAATTATTGTTTTTTAAATCCCCTTTTATAAAAAGTTATTAAATAAAAGTTTTTTTCCGGTTAATTAAAAGATATTAACTAATTATAAATTATATATAAAATATTAATACCCTTAAGTAAGAATTAACGTAAAAAATTATAACTATATATAAATAAGTAATTTTATAACAAATTAAAATCTTAAAACTAATAAATAAACGGATATTTTCGGATAATCGTAAGAAAAATGTTATAATTATTATTTTTAATAACGAAAAACAGATTTTAACAAAGGAACGCCTTTTTTCCCGTACAAAGGGAATTTAATAAAACTATTTTTTTTCCTAATTACTTTAACCAAATCTTAAGTATTTTTTAATTTTTTTTGTATTTTCTTAAGTTTTAAATTAATTATAAACCGTTCGAAATTTACCTTATTAAATAACTTTATAAATCCGTCGACAGGATTATCTTTACTTTTTATATATTAAAATTTAATATTTCCTTTTCGGATTTCCTAACGTACGTAACAATATTTAATTCGAATATAACATTTTTTTCGTATTATTTACATCTTTTTTACCTATTTAAACGTACCTATATTATTTTTTAAAATAAAAATAAAACCTTTAAACATAAGCCTTAACTTTATGAAAAAATTCCTAATCCTAATTACCTTTATAATTACTATTTCTGCTCTTACATATTCTGCTTTTGTAATATATTTAATAATAATACCCCATAACTTCGAAATCTATAAAATAAATATTTCGGCTATAAAAAATACATAACTTATTATGGACTTTATTAATTCGCAGTTATTTATAAACTTTATATCCATTATTCCGAATAACCCTAAATTATTATATTTATAATATAAATAATCTTTTCGTAATTTCCGGTACCGAAAAAACATATTTAATATACCGTTTAAATATTTCGGTAATTTTTGATATATTTTTAATATTTAAGTAACGGGCTACTTATAAACCTTGCCCAAGTTAACGTTATAAACGTTATATCCGGTTTGCTAATATAACTTAAAAAGTTAAATTTCCTTATTAAATTCGCATATTTAAACGTTTTTTTTTTTTACTAACTACGTTATTATATCTTACAAAGTATTTTAAATAATCTTTAACGAATAATATAAGTTTTTTTCTTATTTCGTTTAAGTTAATTAACTTTAATAATTTTTTAATATATTATTATTAATTTAGCTTAATATTTCCCGTTAATAAAAAACGGATAATTTATACGTTTAAATACTAATCCGTATTACATAAATTTTTAATTAAAACGTCCTTAATAATCCTTTTAATAATATCTTTAAAACGTTATTTATTAAAGCCGAAAAGCAAAAAGTTATCCATATATAAAGCAATAACGTTTCTTATCTTAAGATCATAATATATCGCGTCGTCCGCAATTAACGGACGGAAATTTTATTTTGCGCATATTTTTTTTATTCTTTTTTACTAAATAGCTCCGGCCTGTTTTAAACCGTATAATAAATTTATTAATTTAATAACCCTTTTAAGGGAAAATCCATATATCTTTCTATCTTTTAAATACGTATTAAAATATTCTTTTAATATCGGAAACTATTTTATATAAATATTTTCCTTTAACTTACCGTTTAGATATATAGCAATAAAATTTATCTAAAATATATACCACCTTAAAAAGGCGGTTAACGTTATTAAAATCTTTTAATACATTACCTTTACGGTATTTATTAAGGTTTCGTTATAATTAATTCCTTTTCGCTATATAAATCCTTTTACGTAAATATATACCTTATATTTATTTAGCTTTCTTATAAACGTATACTTTTTTTTAATACCTATTTGGCATTAATAAAATACCTTTAGGTTATTTTGCTAAAAAACGTAAATTTAAAAATTCCGTACGAAAAGTTTTCCCTAATCTTTATAAAAATAACCTTAAACTATATTTTTCGTTCTGGGCTTTTTATAATTTCCTTTAAAGATAGGCCGTTATCTACGGTAGTAAACAACTTAAAGGTGTTAATATCTAATATATTAATTATTTATTCGTATTCGTAAGTGTTCCGGATAGCTTAATCGGCGTTTCCAAAGTTACCAAAACGGTCTTTATCGTTATTTAACGTTAATAGGTTAAAATAGAAAATATATAAACCATTTTCGCTTTTACCCTTTTCGGTTAAAATTAACTTTAGTTTTTAAATTAAATTTAAGGCTTTATTTAAAGCTTTTAAAATATATAACTTAGCGATAATTTTTTTCGGGCGTCCTTTTTTACGTGTCACTTACTTAATTTCTTAATTTATATTATCCTTTAAAACGATAGTATCGTCCTTATTTTTTACTTTTACGCCCTGTTTTTAACGGTGTTTCAGACGTTTCTATACGGGCTATAAAAGTAATCGGATAATATCCTTAAAGTTAAAAAATTTACTTAACTTTTCCAGGTTTTCGTAAATAATAACGTATAATATTATAAATAACCTACCGCTCTTTAATAGCCATACCTTATAATTATATATCCCTTAATAACTTAATAGCATTTTTTTTATTTTACGGGTTACCAACTTTTTTAATTTAATCTAATAATTCTAATTAATTAAAATTATATATCTGCTGCCGAAAATTCGGAAATAACCGTTATCGGGTTTATATAATTTATTCGGTTTAAATATATCCTTAAAATATTCGATTAATATTATATCTTTTACCATAAACTGGCTTATTTTGTTAATAATATACGTTATTACCTTTATTACAAAATCTTAAAAATATATAAGGATTTTTATTTATGCGGAAATTATATACGTTTCGTTTTGCAGAAATTATATTCCTTATTTTACAATTCCGTTTTAATATTAATTATATACGCTAGAAATTACCAGTTTAATATTTTTTATAACGCAAAAGTTTTTAATTATTATTATACCGAATTCCTTATTACCGTTAAAATGCAGGATTTATACTTTTTTGCATTTGTTTTTTTCGTCCGGTAATAACGTTTTTAAACGTTTTATAATTCGTATAATATACGCGTACAGATTTTATTAAATTTCGTCCTTACTTTTAAACAAATAATACTTTTTATAACGTAATAGGTTATTTATAATAAGATTAAAGTAACCTTTATTTTCGATACTAATAAACTTAATTAACCTTACGTTATACTAAATAATTTTTCCTATATATTTCCCTTATTTTTAAAAGTTTATAAATAATATTTTTCGTATTTTCCCTTCGTTATATGCTATATAAAGAATATTTTTTATATCGTTAAGGTTTAAATTTATCCCCGTAAATCTTTTAATAATCCATATTAGTTATTCGATGTTAGAATAACAAAGGCGACGGTATTAAAAAATGATTTTTTATAACTTTATTCATTATTAAAACCTTTTTATTTTTAAAAACGTTCGAAAGTACGCGTTTTAAATTATCTATTAAGTTATCGCCATTTTTCTTACCGGATACCTTCCTTAGTACAAATCCTTATTAATAGTTCTTATCGTTTATTAAGTTTAAGGGCTTAATAATAAACTTTAATTTCCCGTAAAGCTATAAGAAAAATCCTTTCCGAAAAATATTAATCGTTAATAATTAAATCCTATTAGAGCTTATTAAAACGTTATAATTTAGGTAACTTTCTTTATTATAAAATATCTTCCCGGAAAATACTTTTAAAAAAGAATTATTAATATATAACGTATATTTAATTATAATTTCGTTTTTCTTTTTATTAAGCCTTTTTAAAAGCTACTTAACGATATTAATAAAAATAGTAATTACGGGTCCTTTACCCGTTTTAATTTGGATTCCCCTGGATTTTATATTCATTATAATATTTTTCTTAAAATTGCTAATATTATTCGTAATATTAACTTTCGTTTCTAAGTCCTAAAGCAGCTTATTTAAATCGTTCCCGCAAAAGGAATAAATATATAAAAATATAACGTTTCCTATAATAGTTCCTTTAAAACGCTTGCTTATTTATAACTTAAAGCAATTAATCGCCTAAGCTTTAAGGTACTTAATTTTTAAAGCTTGCCGGGTATTAAAGCATTTAGTTACTAAAACTTCTTAAACTTTCTTTTAAATTATCTTATCGTATTACTATATAAAATCCTCCAGCTATTATTTTTCAACGTAAACGTTAAAGGTTTTTCCGTCTAATCGGTACAAATCCTTTAAACCGTTAGAAATAAATTACTATTTGTTCTTATTACCGTTATAAGCGTTACGAAAATTGTTACTTTGGTTATTTTATCCATTATTACCCTAACGTTAGCCACATTTTCCTTTCTTTCCTTTACCGTTTTTTCCCTTTTACGGCTTAAGGTAATCCTTTGCTAAATATCCGTATTTGCCGCAATTAAAATAAAATAGCTTTTTATTTTTATTTTATACGGGCCTATTATCTCGGAAGTTATTATTATTATTTCTTTTTCCCTTACCTTTTTAAACGTTATAAGATTTCCCGTTCTTCTTTTTATTAATACGGTCATGGAATTCGCTGTTGAAATTGTCGATTAACTGCTAAAAAAAGTAACTAATTTACCTTAGCACTAATTAAATCGTCTTGCACCAACTGCTAACGCGGTCCTTTATAACGGTAAGAAATATAGTAATCTATTCCTTTAATCCAAACTTTATATTATAGCCCTTAACCTCTCGTAACAGTTTCTAAAACTTTATAATAAACTATACGGGATTTCCTTTATCATATATAATCTTATTAAACTTTTTCTAAAAAAACCTTTGCTTAGCTTTACCTATAATTACGTAAATTTTCTTAAAGGTCCTTAACATTTTCGTTCCTTTTTTAATACCTATAATTAACTTTAAAAACGTCCTTTTATAAATCTTGGTAATAACTTTCGTAAAACGTAATTAATCAAGCTATTTTAATTTTATTTCGTCCTTATAATTAATTTCTTTAAGGGCAAAAATTAAAACGTTACTTTAAAGCTCCCAATTAACCCAGCCTGCTAAATAATTCTTTTTATCCAATAAAAAATCAAAATATTTCTAACGTAACTTTGCATTTTCGTCATTAAACTTCTTGGAATTCTTCTTTTTTTCCTTCAGGCAAACGCCTAATTCGTTAAAGCTATCTAAGTTATTAAGGCTTAAAAAACTACTGGAAATATCAAGGAAACTATCGTAACGGCTTCTTTATCTTCGGAAACCCCTAAACGAATCTGAAAATAACCTATCCGAATCGTCGGGGTTCTTACGTACTATATTTTTTTCTTTACGTAAATTTTTTTTTTTTTCGCTTTTTTCCCTTTTCGGGAAATTAAGTTTTTTAATAAACCACTTTTTTAATTACGTTTCGCTTTTTTTTAAAGGGTTAATCTCTTCTACGTTACTTTCAACGGCAATAAAGGTTTTCTATAAGCCTCCCGTCCCTTAAACGTTTTATAAAACGTTTCTGCAAATACTTATATTTCGCAAACTTTACGTCGCCTTTAATTAAAACGGTCCTTATTAAAACACGCCTTTAAATTAAGGTATATCCAATAATCGCTTTACGATACTATTTATTCGCTTTATTATATCGTTTTTTCTTTTTTATTAAAGCTATAAATCTTTAATTTTATTTTCGACCGATTTATATTTATATTTTCGTACCTTAATATCCTCCTTAATTTTACTTAAGTTGGTACTTAAAAACGTATAAAACTTATTTAATTTTATTTAAAGCTGTTATTTCTGTATAAAAGTTTTATATCGGTTTTTTAATTATCGTTATTAAAATAATATAACTTTTCCCGTAAAAATTTCGAAAACAAATTTTTTTTCCTACCGTCACGTTTATCGTAAGCTTTTGTTCTTCCTTTTTACTATAAAATTCTTCGTTTTAAACGTCCTTTTAATCGAAAAAAAAATAAATCGTTATTCGTATATTTTCTATCCCGTATAAAAACGAAGTTTTTATCGGGTAAATTACTTTGCTCGATTATAAGGAATTACTTTAAAATACGTTCTTATTACTTGTTTGCTATCGTCAACCGCTTATTTTTTCGTAAATTAATTAAATAACTCCATTTTAAATTTCGTATTTTTTTATTAACTTAACTTATAAATAACCATTCCGTTTAACGTATTACGGTTATTAATTAACTAGAAAATATTATTATATTAGCAGTTACAATAATTAAATACAAAACTTTTACAAAATACGCATATTTATTTTAGGAAAAACTAAAAAGGTTTAGGAGTAATCGCCCTTATATATACGTTTAGCTATACAAAAAATAATTCCTGGATAAAGGTTATCCTAGGCAGCATCCATAGTCTAAACGTATTAGCCGCAAGCACCTAAAAGCACTAATTGCCGACATTTATAAATATTTTTCTTTAATTTGCCGTTTAGGTATACGGTAATAAAATTTATTTAGAATATATATTACCTTAAAAAACGGTTAACGGTATTAAGATTTTCTAATATATTATCTTTACGATATTTATTATAATTTCGTTATAATTAATTCCTTTTCGTTATATAAATTGTTTTCCGTAAATACGTACTTTATATTTATTAAACCTTCTTATAAACGTTTATTTTTTTAATATATATTTAATATTAATAAAATACTTTTAAGTAACTTCGTTAAAGAACGTAAATTCAAAAATTCCGGGCGAAAAGCTTTTTTTTATTTTTTATTTTTATATAAATAATTTTATGTTACGTTTTTTATTTTAAGCTTTTTATGGTTTTTTCTTTAAAAAATAAGCCGTTATTTGTAATAGTAAACAACTTATAAATATTAATATATAATATATTCATTATTTATTCGTATTCGTAAATGTTTCGAAATATTTAATTAGTATTTTTAAAATCATTAAAACGATTTTTATCGTTATTTTAAGTTAATAAATTAGAATAAAAGATATATTGTAGGCAATTAGTCCTTTTAAGTGCTCGCGGCTGGTGCGTCTAAGCTGTAAATACTGCCTAAAACAGCCTTTATCTAGGAACCATTATTTATATAGCTAAACGTATATGTGAAAATGATAACCTTTAAACTTTTTCAATTTTTTCCTAAAATAATAATGCGCTTTTCGCCAGATTTCTGCATTTAATTACTGTAATTATTAATATGGTAATATCTTTTAGTTAATTAATAACTGTAATACATTAAACGAAATAATTATTTATAAGTTAAATTAATAAAAAAAATATAATATTTAATAGGAAATTACTTAATTAACTTAAAAAAAAAATAAGCGGTTAACGATGGTAAATAAATAATAAGAACGTATCCTAAGGTAATTCCTTATAGCCGAACAAAGCAGTTTACCTAATAAAGGTTTTGTTTTTATACGGGATAAGAAATATACGAATAACGATTTATTCCTTTTTTTTTTTTTTTTGTCGATTAAAAAGATTTTTAAAACGAAAAGTTTTATAGAAAAAGGATAAATAAAAGCTCGTAATAAGCGTAATAATAGAATAAAGATTTATTTTCGAAATTTCCTTAAAGAAACTTTATTACCTTAATAACAATAATTAAAAAACCGATAACGTACCACACTACCTTACAAGCTAAACTACCTTGCAAGCCGCTTTTCGGCACCTCGTAATAAAAAATTCAAATTAATCAACCATAATATATCAAAATAACATAAATTAATCGGATTTTTTTTCGCTAAACGTCTTTACAGCTTTATTATAAATACGCGTATTATATCCGGGCTTACTGCAAATATTACATTTCCGTTCTTTCGTTACAACCCTTTTACGATAATTACCTTTAGCCGTTATAAGCTGCATTTTTCCACCACCCCTTTCCTTTTCGGCCAAAAAAACTTATTTTTTTTATATAATAAATATCCCTCCTTTTTAAAAACGTTTATTTTTAATTTTTTAACGTTTGCTTAAAATATGGTTCGTTTTACGCAATTAAATAATTTCTTTTCGAAAAAAAGCAATTTCGTACAAAAATAACAAATTATTTTTTATTAAAAGATTCGCCGATTTAACGATTCTTGTCGGCGAGCTACCCTAATAATTTCTAATCCTTCTTTATAAATAATGTCTTTATCTTATTACTTCCTTAATATTTCTAAAAGTTTTCGCAAACGGAAAACGAATAAAACCAGCAGAAATTAACGGGAAAACGGTTAGCGTAAACATAACTAGAAAAATTTCGAATTCGGAAAAAACATAATTAAGATTAAATAAAATAAGGCCAACTCTCGCAAATCCGGATTTAATATTATCGGACGTTATAGCAACTTTAAACGCGTTATAAAAACCGGCAAAGAAATTTTTTTTAGCGATATAAATATAATAACGTCGCATTAAACTTTTAATATATAACGAATAAACGCATTTTAAAATAAAAAAACAAAATACGTTAAAAGGTTAAAACTTATACGAAAAATACGCGGATATACAAAATATAATAATATCGTAATTAACGCAATATTTTTCGAATTTTATCGAATAATAGCTTTCGTAACCATTAAAGATAAGAAAACGTTTAAATCCTTTCGTACGTATTCGAATATATTAATCGAAATATTAAACCTATTTTAAACCTAATTCGTTCGTTATCCAGCTATTATTACTTAATATAATTTTCTAATCGGCTGTTAATAATAAATTATTACAAAACCAAAACCTTAAATGATTTTTTCCCGTTATAATAATAAATAACGATACAGCCCAACTTTAAAAATTAATAATTTAAATAATTATAACTTATTTTTTATTTTTTTATTAAGTTTATTTAAGTTTTTTACGTTTTTCGGCACTGGTAATTACTATATCCGTTATTATAAAAAACCTTATTAAAAATTCAGTCTCGTCGAAGTTGTAAATATCTTTTTTTGTAATACCGTATTTTGCGATAATAACCCAAATAAATTCAAATTATTTGCGAAATATCTCTAAATTTTCGTATAATACCCGTTAATAATCGATATTCCGATTTAAACGCGTTTAAAGTTTTTTTTGCCGTTTAATAAATTTCGACGCCTAATTAATTCCGACGCGTACCGTAACGTATTAGGCTAACAGTAAATTCGCTATATTTTTAATATATTAAAGCCGGATAAAAAACGTTCGTATATTTAAGTTAAGGATTTGTTCGGTAATAAATTTTTTTTCGGTTGGCGTTAATTTTCGCAAATTAAATAGAATATCGGTTTAGGCGCGTCGACCGTAATATTGGGCTTTCAAAATAGATTCGGGGATTTTATAAAGAGAATATAACTTTTTAAAATTAAGTTTCGGGTTTCGTTTTTTAACTTAAATAGCCAGGTTTATTTTAGATTTTTTTATAAGACGTTCTATGTTATTGGTGTTAAATAATTACTGATAAAAGTTAAATAGTAAATATGTTGATAAAAGCGGCTTGCGAGGTGGTTTGGCTCGTAAGGTGGTGTGGTACGTTATAAGATTCCTATATAAAAATAATAACTTTAATTAAAATTAATTAAGTTTTATACGTTTTTAAGTATTATCTTAAATAGGATTAAGAAGGACGTTAAAGTATAAAAATATAGATATAAATTTATCGAAAATAAAATTAAACATTAAAAGCTTTATTAAGAAAAAAGTAATAATAAAATAAAACGAATAAATAATATTATAAACCGATTATGAAATATACCCTAGTTCGGGGACGTACTTTAATAAGGATTACTTTAATTAAAGGCAATACGAAGTTTATGAAATATAAATATTGGCAGAAATACTTTACGAAATGCTTAAAAGGCGGGAAGTTTATAGGAAACTTTTATAGCCGTCGAAAGTAACGTAAAAAAGATTAACCCCTTAAAAAAAAGGCGAAACGAAACCGAAAAGGTAATTTATTAAAAAGTTTAATTTTCCGAAAAGAGAGAAAAACGAAAAAGAGAAGTTACGTAAAGAAAAAAGTATAGTACGTAAGGACCTTAACGATTTAATTGAGTTATTTTTAGATTTGTTTAAAAGTTTCCGAAAATAAAAAAGCCGTTGTAATAATTTTTTTAATATTTTTAATACTTTTTTAAGCTTGAGTAACTTAGATAACTTTAACGAATTAGGCGTTTACCTAAAGGGAAAAAAAAGAACTTTAAGAAGTTTAGTAATAATATAAAGTTACGTTAAAAGCGTTTTAATTTTTTACTGGATAAGGAAAATTATTAAGCAGGTTAGGTTAATTAAAAGTTTTAAAGTAACGTTTTAACTTTTATATTTAAAGAGATTAATTATAAAAACGGAATAAAGTTAAAATAACTCGATTAATTACGTTTCGTAAAGGTTATTATTAAGACGTATAAAAGGGCGTTTTTAGAGTTAATTATAAATATTAAGAAAAAAACGAAAATATTAAGGACCTTTAAAAGATTTACGTAGCTATAAGTAAGGCTAGGTAAAGATCCTTTTAAAAAAGGTTTAATAAGATTATATATAACGGAGAAAACCCCGTATAGTTTTTTACGAAGTTTTAAAAGCTGTTATAAAAAGTTAAGGGCCATGGTATAAAGCTTAAATTAAAAGAATAGATTATTATATTTCTTATTACTGTAAAAGATCGCGCTAATAGCTGGTATAAGATAATTTAATTAATGTTTAAGTAAACCAGTTATTTCTTTTCGCAGTTGATCGATAACTTTAACAGCGAATTATATAACTGCATTAATAAGAAAAAAAACGGGAAGTTTGATAACGTTTAAAAAAGTAAAGGAAAAAAAATAATAACAATTCCCGAGAGAATAAGCCCGTATAAATTAAGAACGGAAAGTTATTTTACTTTAATTATAATAAATACAGGTATATAACGAAAAACTTCTTTAAGTTGCAAAAGAAGAAAAACGGTAAAAAAACAAAAGAAAACGTAACTAACGTTAGGGTAATAATAGACAGAATAATTAAAACAATAGCTTTCGTAACGCTTATAACGATAATAAAAACGAAAAATAATTTATTCCTAACGGATTAAAAAATTTAAACTAATCGGACGGAAAAACCTTTAGCGCCTAAATTAAAGAATAATAACTTAAGAACTTTATATAATAGTACGATAAGATAATTTAGGAGGAAATCAAAGGAGCTTTAAAAGCTAAATACCTTAAAGCCCGTGGAATTTTAATAGTTAAAGGCCTTAAAGCCCGGCGAGCTTTAAAGATTAAATACCTTAAAACTTAGGCAATTAATTATCTTAAGTTATAGGTAAGTAAACGCCTTAAAGGAATTATTATAAAAAGCGTTATATTTTTATATTATTTACTTCTTTTATACAAGGTCGTTAGGTTTAAGCCGTATTATCTAAGCTGAGCTAAAAATACGAAATAATTATATTATATTAATACGATAAATACTTTACTTAGTATTTTCGAATACGGTAACTATTAATAGTTTTTACGGTAATAATAAATTATATACTTCGGTTATAAAAAGCCTTATTCCGAAGCCAATTATTACGTAATGTCGATAAGTTTCGACCTTAATAAACCTTATACTTTTTAACTGGTTCGGTAAGGGGAATTTCCTAAAATACAATAATTTAGGAAATATTATGCTTTTTTCGGTAAACATTAAGTCCGTATAAAATGGCTGTTTTGCAACCCTTTACCAGTTTTACAACTTTAATCTTAATCGATTTTACGATACCTTTTCGAATCGCTATTAATTAAAACAGTTAAAATATACCGGGCAATTTTTATTATAAAATACCGGTATTTCGTAACTGTAAAATCTTTAAGTTTAATAAAGTTTTAAAACGAATTAAAAATATTAATACCTCCTTTAATATAATCGATTTTTCCGAAAAAAATTAAATTTTACTTTTAATTTTCGGATATAATTTAATTTATATAAATAAAAGTAATTAACAATTAAACGATTTTATAATAAAAAATATCGACCGTATAAAAAAACTATTAAAAAAGCTAGATATAGGCGATAAAACGCTTAAGAACTCCGAAATTTAACTTTTAGCTCGATATAAGAAAAATTACGAACAATAGTTTATCCGGCTATTCCGGATTACGAAAACCGTTTAGAATTCGGTTAAGAATAGTTGTCGATAGGGGCATAATAAGGCAGTTTATAAAAAAATTAGGGCTTAGTAAAACTTAGCAACCGATAGCATAATCTATTTATTTATTTAATTTAGTTCTACGATTACGTCTCCTTTAAGGAGAAATTTACTTCTTTTATAAGACCGATTTAAATAAGTTGCTTTAAGATTTAAAAACGAACGTTAATATTATAAATAATATTATCGACTTTAAAAAAAATATGATAATAAATATTAAATTTAAGGGAATTTAAATTATAATAAGAAAGAAATCCGAAATTATTATTTTTATTGATAATATTAAGTAAAATTTAAAAAGGTTTAATAAAGAAAAAGACGAAATTATAATTAGGTACACGTTATATATTAATAACTTTTTTTTAAAAATATTTTCCAAGGAGATATTTTACAGAAAGGCAGGTTATTTAAACCGTAATATTTTAATAAATTTTAATAGGATTTAGTTGTTAATAATTAACGTTTTTCGGACAGGATTTTTCCTATAGTTTTATAAAAAGCTGGAATTTATTATTAGAGTCTTAAATTTAGTAAATAATAAAAACTATTAATAGAGATACGTATTAAAGGAGGTATCCGGTAAGGAAAATGGCGATAACTTAGTAAATAATTTAAAACGTATATTTTCGAACTGTTTTAAAGACGTAAAAGTTTTAATAACGGATAAAGTTATAAAAAATATGATTTTTTAGCATTATTATTTTTATTATTTTAATACCGAATAATTAATATAGATTATTAAAAGGTTTATAGGGATAATTTTAAACCTTAACGATAAAAAAAATATTTTTTATATAACGTATAACGAAAAGAAATTATAGAAAATATTATTTATAAATTTTTAAAAATAAAAGAAATATGTAAAAAATATTATTTAATACGACGTAAACTTAATTAAGCTTATTAATATCGCAAATAAAAATTGTTTTAATTTTATTATAAACAATTTAGTACGCAAATTATAAAACGTTTAAAAACGTTATTATCGGATAAAAAAGGTAAACGAAAAAATGTATAAATTTTACATTTTAACGGCGGTAAAAAGTTTGGTATAATAATAATTAAAAACTTTTACGTTATAAAAAATATCGAACTGGTAATTTTTAATGTATATAATTAATATTAAAACGGAATTATAAAACAAGGAATATAATTTTTGCAAAATAAAACAGGTATAATCTTTACGTAAATAAAAGTTTTTAAATATTTTTAAAATTTCGTAATAAAGGGAATAACGTATATTATTAATAAAATAAACCAGTTTACGGTAAAGGATATAATATTAATTAAATATTTTAAGGACCTATTTAAAACGAATAAATTATATAAATTAGTAATCCGTAAAATAAAGGGAATATTATTAAATTATTAAGAAATATATAATTATAAGGTATATTTATTAAAAGGCGGTAAATTATTTATATTACCGTATATTATTATTTACGAAAACTAAAAAAAGTTAAATAAATTTTTAACCTTAAAAGTATTATCCGATTATTTTTATAACTCGTATAAAAATATTTAAAATATCGTTAAAAATAAGGCGTGAAAGTAAAAAATAAAGATAATAACGTTATTTTAAAAGATAATACGGATTAAGAAATTAAGTAAATTAAATACAAAAAGGGACGTTCGAAAAAGATTATCCTTAAGCTGTAGACTTTAAAGGCCTTAAATAAAGCCCTAAAGTTAATTTAAAAGCTAAAGCTAACTTTAACTTAAAAGGGCGAAAACGAAAGTAATTTATATATTTTTCTTTTTAACTTTTTAACGTCGAATAAAGATAAAAGCCCTTTTAGTAACTTTAAAAATACAGATTAAGTTATACGAAACGTTTATAAATACGAATAAATAATTAATATATTAAATATTAGTATTTATAAGTTATTGACTATTATAAAAAATAATTTATCCCTAAAGGAAGTTATAAAAAACTAAAAACGAAAAATGTAATTTAAGGTTATTTTTTTAAAGATTAAAGAAAATTTTACGCGGAATTTTTAAATTTACGTTTTTTAATATAATTACTTAAAGGTAGCTTACTAATATTAAATAAGTGTGAAAAAAAGTATACGTTTATAGAAAAGTTAAATAAGTATAAAATACGTATTTACGTAAAAGGATTTATATAACGAAAAGGAATTAATTATAACGAAACCGTAATAAATATCGTAAAAGCAGTATATTAAAGGATTTTAATAACGTTAGCCGTTTTTTTAAGGTAATATATATTTTTAAATAAATTTTATTATTACGTATTTAAATGGTAAATTAAAGGAAAATATTTATTTAACATAATTTCTAATATTAGAAAAAAATTCAATACGTATTTAAAAGATAAAAAGATATATAAGTTTTTTTTAAAAAGGTTATTACGTTAATAAACCTATTATACGGCTTAAAGCAGGCCGGAGCTACTTAATAGGAAAAAGTAAGAAAAATATTTATAAATAAGGTTTTCGCCTATTAACTTCGGACGATACGATTTATTATAATCCTAAAATAAAAAACGTTATCGTTTCATATATAAATAACTTCTTATTTTTCGGCCTTAATAAATAATATTTTAAAAATATCGTTAAAAGGATTATTAAAAACGTATTAATTAAGGATTGAAATAATACGTACTGGTATTTAAGTATACGAATTATCTGTCAGATATTCAGACCAATTGTTAGCTCACTGAGCCACGAACCCCTCTTGGGTCGTATCAGCGACTGTTGTTGGACAGCTTCTTATCAGGATTTATATGGGGTCCTGTCCTAGCCTAGTCTTCTGGGCTACAGGGGGCTGTATTCTTACATTATCGGTTCCATATTAATAATAATATATTATAATATTATTAAAATTAATTAATTTAAATAAAATAAAATAAAAGTTTATATTATTCGTTAAAGATTACTTAAAATATTTTTATACGATATAACGGTATAATTGGTAAAAACAAAACGTTTAAATATATAAGTTTAATAAGGAAATTTTATTTTTCGAATTATATTAATAAATTAAATATAAGGTTTATAAGTAACCCGTTACTTAAATATTATAAATATATTAAATAATTTTCGAAATCTTTAAATAATATAATAAATATATTTTGTCGGTAGCGGAAATTACGAAACAATTATTTATATTATAAATAAAATAATTTAAGATTATTCGAAAGAATATATATAAGTTTTACACATAATTATAAATTTTTTATAATTAAACCGTTTATTTTAAAAATTTCGAAGTTATAAAATATATAAAAGTAAAAATAATAATTATAAACGTAATTAAAATTAAATATTATTACGTACGTTAAGAAATCCGAAAAAGAAATATTAACTTTTAATACGTAAAAAATCAAAATAATTTTATTGATAGACTTATAAAGTTGTTTAATAAAATAAATTTTAAACGGTTTATAATTAATTTAAAATTGAAGAAAATATAAAAAAAGTTAAAAAATATTGAAAATTTAATTAAATTAATAAAAAAATACTTCCGTTTAATTCTTTTTATATAAGAAAAAAAACCTTTCCTTATTAAAACCTGTTTTTTGTTATTAAAAGTAACGATTCCGGTTTTTTTTTACGATTATCCGAAAATATCCGTTTATTTATTAATTTTAAAGTTTTAATTCTTTATAAAATTATTTATTTATATGTATTTATAACTTTATATCTTAGTTTTTATTTAAAGGCGTTAATATTTTATATTTAATATATAATTAATTAATATTTTTTAATAACTGGAAAAAAAAATTATTTCATAATTTTTTATTAGGGGACATTTAAAAAATAATAATTTTAATTATTTATTAATATTACCGTTAAAAATAAATCCGATTTTTAAAGTTATAAAATTTTTAACGTTACAAGTTGGTATATATAAAGCGTTTTTTTATATTAACGCTTAATTTAATTTGAAATATTTCGGAAAAAATAAACCCCGTATTCCGGGATGGTTACGAAAAAACCGTAAAACGAAAAAGCCGGTTTTTTAATATAACGGTTAATTCCGTAACTTTATTTTAATTAAAAATAATAAAAATAAAAGTTTAAGACCTATATAAATTAAAAATTTTTAATAAGTTTTTAATAAAGTTTCTTAAACTTTTAAATTTAATTTTGAAAAATTACGTAAATAAGGTTATTTAATGCAAAAGGGCGTATCGGTAATTAATTCTTTTAAGTGCCCGCGGCTAGTGCGTCTAGGTTACAAATGCTGTTTAAAATAGCCTTTGTCTAAGAACTTTTTTTTGTATAGCTAAATGCATATATAAGGGCGATTACCCCTAGATTTCTTTACTTTTTTCCTAGAATAACAATGCGTTTTTCGCTAGATTTCTGCATTTAATCACTGTAACTGCTGACATATATAAACTATTTTCGTTTTTACTTTTTTAGATTAAAGTTAAACTTTAAAGCTTTATTTAAGGCCTTTAAGGTATATAACTTAAGCATAATCTTTTCGAGCGTCCTTTTTTACGTTTAATCTACTTAATTTATTAATTCGTATTATCTTTTAAAATAACATTATTATCCTTATGCTTTACTTTTACGCCCTGCTTTTAACGGTATCTTAAACGTTTTTATACGGATTATAAAAGTAATCGGATAATACTTTTAAGGTTAAAAGGTTTATTTAATTTTTTTAAGTTTTCGTAAATAGTAATATATAATACTATAAGTACTTTACCGTTTTTAATAGCTATATTTGATAATTATATATCTTTTTAATAACCTAGTAATATTCCTTTTATTTTATAAGTTATTAATTTTTCTAACTTAATCCGATAATTTTAATTAAGATTATATAATTGAGATTAACAATTCGAAAATAACCGTTATTAAGTTTATATAATTTATTCGATTTGAATACGTTTTTAAAGTATTTAATTGGTATTATATCTTTTATCGTAAAATAATTTCTCTTAATAATAATATATCTTATTATTTTTATTACAAACTTTTAAAAATATATAAGGATTTTTATTTACGCGAAAATTATACGCGCCTCTTTTTATAACAACTATATTTTTCGTTTTATAACTCCGTTTTAATATTAATTATATATGTTAGAAATTACCAGTTCGATACTTTTTATATCGCAAAGTTTTTAAACATTATTATAATAAACTTTTTACTACCATTAAAACGTAAGATTTATATTTTTTTAAGTTGACTTTTCTTATCCAGTAATAACGTTTTTAAACGTTTTATAATTTACGTAATATATACGTATAAACTTTATTAAATTTTATCTTTATTTTTAATTAAATTATATTTTTTATAACCTAATAAATTATTTGTAATAAGCTTAAAATAATTTTTATTTCTATTATTAACAAGTGTAATTAATTTTACGTTATATTAAATAATTTTTCCTATATATTTTCCGTATTTCCTTTTATTATACGCTATATAAAGGATATTTTTTATATCGTTAAGCTTTAAATATATCCCCGCAAACCTTTTAACAATTTATATTAGTTGTTCGGTATTAGCCTAATAAAGGCGGTGGTATTAAAGGATGATTTTTTTATAACTTTGTCCGTTATTAAAACCTTTTTATTTTTAAAAGCGTTCGAAAATACGCGTTTTAAGTTATTTATTAAGTTATCGCCTTTTTTTTACCGGATACCTCTCTTAATACGAATCTTTATTAATAATTCTTATTATTTGCTAGATCCGAGGACTTAATAATAAGTTCCGGTTCTTTATAAAGTTATAAAAAAAAATCTTTTTCGTAAAACGTTAATCGTTAATAATTAAATCCCGTTAAAGTTTGTTATAGTATTATAATTTAAATATTATCATTTTTTATAAAATATTTTCCCGGAAAATACCTTTAAAACGAAGTTATTAATATATAACGTATATTTAATTATAATTTCGTTTTTTTTCTATTTGGTCTTTTTAAGGGATATATAATAATGTTAATAAAAGTGACAATTATATGTCTTTTACTTATTATAATTTAAATGCTCTTAAACTTAATATTTATTATAATGTTTTTTTAAAGTCGTTAGTATTATTTATAATATTAACGTTCGCCCTTAAATCCTAAAATAACTTATCTAAGTTATTTTCGTAAAAGGAATAAATATATCAAAATATAGCGTTTTTTATAATAATTCTTTTAAAACGTTCGTTTATTTATAACTTAAAGCGATTAATCTCCTAATCTTTAAAGTATTTAGTTACTAAGATTTCCCGGGCTTTAAGGCGTTTAGTTATTAAAGTTTCTTAGGTTTTTTCCTAAATTATTTCGTTATGCCATTATATAAAATCTTTAATCTATTATTTTTTAACGCAAGTATTTACAATTTTTCCGTTTAATCGGTATAAGTTCTTTAAGCCGTTAAAAATAAATTACTTTCCGTTCCCACTGCCGTTATAAATATTACGAAAGTTTTTACTTTAATTATTTTGCTTATTATTACCCTGACGTTAGCTACATCTTCCTTTTTTTCTTTTACAGTTTTTTATTTTCTGCGATTTAGGGCAATCCTTCGCTAGGTGCCCGTATTTGCTATAGTTAAAGCAAAGCGGCTTTTTATTCTTGTTTTATACGGGCCTGTTATTTCGGGAGTTATTATTATTATTATTATTATTTCCTTTTCCTTTACCTTTTTAAGTACTATAAAACTTCCCGTTTTTTTTAATTAATACGGTTATAGAATTTGCCGTTAAAGTCGTCGATTAACCGATAAAAAAAAGTAACTAATCCACTTAAGCATTAATTAAATCGTCTTATACTAACTGCTAATTTAATCCTTTATAATAATAAAAAATATAATAATTTATTCCTTTAATCCGAGCTTTATATTATAACCCTTAATATTTCGTAACAGCTTTTAAAATTTCGTAATAAATTATACGAGGCTTTCTTTATCGTATATAATTTTATTAAATTCCTTTTAAAAAAATCTTTACTTAACTTTACTTATAACTACGTAAATCTTATTAAAGATTTTTTTATATTTTCGTTTTTTTAATATTCATAATTATCTTTAAAAACGCCCTTTTATACGTTTTAATAATAACTTTCGCAAAACGTAACTAATTAAATTATCTTAATTTTATTCCATTCTTATAATTAATTTTTTTAAAAGTAAAAATTAAAACGTTACTTTAAAACTTCTAATTAATCTAACCTACTAAGTAATTTTCCTTATCTAGTAAAAAGTTAAAACGTTTTTAACATAGTTTTATATTATTATTAGATTTTTTAAAATTCTTTTGTTTTCTTTAAGCGAACGCCTAATTCGTTAAAGTAATTTAAGCTATTAAAGCTTTAAAAACTACTAAAGATATTAAGAGAATTATTATAACGGTTTTTTCGTTTTCGGGAACTTTTAAACAAATTTAAAGGTAACCTATTCGAATCGTTAAAGTTTTTACGTACTATATTTTCTTTTTTTTTTTGTAACTTTTCTTTTCTTGTTTCTTCTTCTTTAAAGGATTAAACTTTTTAATAAACTACTTTTTCGATTTTATTTCGCCTTTTCTTAAAAGGTTAATCTTTTTTACGTTATTCTTAATAACGATAAAAACTTTTTATAAATTTCTTACCTTTTAAATATTTCGTAAAGCGCTTTTATAAATACTTATATTTTATAAACTTTGTATTACTTTTAATTAAAACGGTCCTTATTAAACTACGCCCCTTAATTAAAATGTATCTAATAATCGCTTTATTATATTATTTATTCGTTTTATTATATTATCGTTTTTTTATTAAAGCTTTAAATCTCTAACTTTATTTTCGATTAATTTATATTTATATTTCCGTATCTTAACGGCTTATTTAATCTTATTGAAATTAATATCTAAGAACGTATAAAACTTATTTAATATTAATTATAGCTATTATTTTTATATAAAGGTTTTATATCGGTTTTTTAATTATCGTTATTAAAGTAATAAAGTTTTTTCCGAAAAAGATTTCGAAACCAGGTTTTTTATTACCGTTACGTTTATTATAAATTTTTGTTTTTCTTTTTTATAATAAAACTTTTCGTTTTAGAGATTTTTTTAATTAAAAAAAAATAAGTTATTATTCGTATATTTTTTATTCCGTATAAGGACGAAATTTTTATCGAGTAAATTACTTTATTCGGTTATAGAAAATTACCTTAAAATACCTTTTTATTATTCGTTTATTATCGTTAACCGTTTATTTTTTTTTTAACTAACTAAATAACTCCCTTTTAAATCTCGTATTTTTTTTTATTAACTTAACTTGTAAATAATTATTTCGTTTAACGTATTATAGTTATTAATTAACCAAAAAATATTACCATATTAGCAGTTATAATAATTAAATATAGGATTTTAGCGAAAAGCGTATTGGTTATTTTAAGAAAAATTGAAAAAATCTGGGAGCAATCGCCTTTATATATATGTTTGGCTGTACAAAAGATAGTTCCTAGATAAAGGCTGTCCTAGGCAGTAGCTACGACCTAGATGCACTAGCCGCGGGCATTTAAAAGTACTAATTACTAACACTGAATAATAATTAATTTAAATATTTTAACTATAACGTATTAAATTAAATGAATTAATTAAATTCTTTTTTACTAAATATATTTATAACTTTTTTATAAGTACGTATATTATATCCGGGCTTACCGTAATATTACGGCCTTATTTATCGTAGAAGCTCTTATATAGCTGTTAAGTACTAGAATGATTGCTATAATTACGATCATTCTACCGATCTTTTGCCCTAGAGGCGTAGCGGTATGGTATAGCTGTCAGATAAGTAGCCCGATAAGAGTGTAATTATTAATCTAGTCTTTTAATGTAGTGGCTACGCAATAGCAGCCGTAATACGTAACCGTTATACTTCCGTTTTCTCGTCCTAACCCTTCTACGATAATTAGCTTTAGCCGATATTAATTTTACCTTTTTTTTTCCTATTTATTTTATTAGCTAAAAAAGTTTATTCTTTTTTATATATAAGGTCGTTAAATTTAAGCCGTATTATCCAGGTTAAGTTAAAGATATAAAGTAATTATATTAATAATTATTACGATAAATACTTTGCTTCATATTTTCGAATACGGTAATTATTAATGGTTTTTACGATTATAATAACTGATATTTCGATTATAAACAGTTTTATTCCGAAACCGATTATATATTACCGGCAAGCTTCGACTTTAATAAACTATATCCCTTTTAATTAGTTTAATAAAAGGAATCTTAAATAATAACCTAAAAGATGTTAAGTTTTTCGCGGTAAATCTTAAATCCGTATAAGATGGCTGCTTTGCGACCTCTTACCAGTCTTACGATTAAAAGTATTAGATATTAGCTAGGAAAAAGGGCTATAAATTTTAAACTAGCTACCTTTTTTATCCTCGATTAATCGCATAGCTTTAAAATCTTAATAAAAACGGTTTCGATCATATTGCCCGACTTGAATAAAATAATCGGCCGAACAAAATATATCGATACCTTTATCGATATTATTAACTTTTCCGAAAAATATCCGGTTTTATTTTTAATTTTCAAATACAATTTAGTTTAAAGCGGTTAAAATAATTAATTTTTACGTAAATTTATACTTAAAAATATCCGGCTTATAAAGGAATTACTAGTAAAACTGGAAAATAACGATAATAAATTTAAAAGCGTCGAAGTTTAACTTTTAAATCGAAAAAAAAATTACAAACGATAATTTATTTAGCTATTTCGAATTGCGAAAACCGTCTAGAATTCCGTTAGAAATGGTCGTCGATAGGCGCATAACTGGGCAATCTGTAAGAAGGCTAGGGTTTAGTAAAGCTTAACAATCGAAATAGCACAATCTATTAATTTATTTAATTTAGTTACACGGTTACGTCTTCTTTAAAGAGAATGCTTTTTTATATAATAAGTAGTTCTTCTTTATAAAACCGTTTATTTTATTTTTTTATATTTACTTAAAAAATAATTCATTTTACGTAATTAAGCGGGGGTTTTTTTTTCGAAAAAAAAAATATTTTATATATAAATAATAAATTATTTTTTATTAAAAAATTATCTGATTTTATTATTTTACTAAGAAAATATTTTAATAATTTTTAAAAAAAAATTATAAATAACGTTTTTACCTTATTATTTTACGAATATTTTTAAAGGTTTTCGTAGGTAAGGAAAAGATCGAACCGGCGGAAGTAAAAAATAAAACGGCAGATATAAATATAATTTAAAAAGATTTTAAGTCGGAAAAGATATTATTAAGATTAAATAAAATGAGTTTAACTTTTATAAATCCGGATTTAATATTATTAAACGTTGTAATAATATTACGGGCTATTAATTCTTAGGCCTCGATAACGGTCGCCTTACTAAGAGAGGAAAATTACGTAACGTAAATTTAAAGAAATATTTATTTTTAACTTAATTTAGTTTAATATAAATATCTTCGTTACTGTAATAACTTAAATAATTTTAGCTTATAATATAATTTAATTAATTAAATTATTTTTAATATATAATATTATTAAACGTAACTAATATTTTATTACTTAAATTCTTACGATATAACAGCTAATATAAACTCTTACGAATAAAATTTAATAATTAATTAACTTTTAACCGTTATACTTTATAAACTTTATTTAATAATATAGTTAATGTTATATCTTACTACGTTAATTCCGAAAAATTATACCTTTTACGGTTTTTAAAAATACATCCGATAATAAATAATTCGAAAATACTTTAACTTAATCGGTAACTTTTAAACTCGTTAGAAAAATTTAAGAAAATTATACTAAAAAAATCGCTTATAGAAAAATAGTTATAAAATAAGTAAATTATTTTTTCGATAAAATAAAAATAATTTATAAAATAACCTTTAATTTAAAAAATAATTCGCCGGTACGATTAATAGTAAAAGGTTTAAGCAGGTAATAAAGCTACCTAAACCCGATCCTCTCGATAAGATTTTTACTAAGTTACGTCTTTTTTTAACGTAATCCTAAACGTATTTTCGATATTTTATTTTAATTTTTTTTTTTTTTTACCTTTAATATGAATAAAATACGAATTATTTTCGTAACAAAATAATATACGGATAACGCGATTACTTAATTTAAACTTACTTTAAGAGAATATATTTACTTTTTAAGGAATAATTATTAAATGATATATAGTAAGTTTATATCAGTTATATTAAGTTCGAAAAAAATCTTAAAAAAGGCCTTCGAAACAGTCGACGAGAAGACTAAAGCCGAAATACAGCTTAAGAACTTACGCTAAAAAAGTCTAATATCTAATTATACAAGGTCGTTAGGTTTAAGCCGTATTATCCAGGCTAAGCTAAAAACATAAAGTAATTACACTAATAATTAATACGATAAATATTTTACCCAGTATTTTCGAATACGGTAATTATTAATGGTTTTTACGGTAACGATAAATTATATTTCGGTCGTAAAAAGTCTTATCCCGAAGCCGATTATTACGTAATACCGACAAGTTTCGACCCTGATAAACCTTATGCCTTTTAGCTAGTTTGGCAGGTGGAATTTTAAATAATAACTTAGGAAATATTAAACTTTTCGCGGTAAACCTTAAGTCCGTATAAGATAGCTTTGTAACCTTTCGCCAGTCTTATAACTAAAAGTGTTAGATATCAACCAGGAAAAAAGGCTAGGAATTTTAAACCAGTTATTTTTTTTAACCTTAATTAATTTTAGGGCTTTTTAAACCCTTATTAATTAAAATAATCAAAATATGCCGGCCAAGTCCGAATATAAAATCCTAATATTCCGTACCTCCGGAATCTCGACGGAAACGGTCTTAATTAAGTTACCCGACCTAAATAAAATAATCGGCCGAATAAAATACATCGACACCTCCGTCGATATTAACAACCTATCCGAGAAAAATCGGGTTTTACTTTTAATTTTCGGATATAATCTAATTTAAAACGGCGGAAATAATCGATTTTTGCGCAAATTTATACCAAGAAATATCCGGCTTATGGAAAAATTATTGGCAAAACTAAAGGATGGCGATAACGGGCTTGAAAACGTCGAAGTTCAACTTTTAAATCGATATAAGGAAAATTACGAATAATAATTTATCCGGCTGTTCCGGATTGCGAAAACCGTCCAGAATTCCGTTAAAAATGGTCGTCGATAGGGGCTATAAGGTTAGGGTTTAGTAAAACTTAGTAACCGATAATACAATCTATCTATTTGTTTAATTTAATTCCACGGTTACGTTTCCTCTAAGAAGAAAATATCTAATTATAATAACCCTTTAATTTAATTAATTTCGAAACTTAATTAAAATTAAAAGACATTAATATCTAAATTTTTCAATAACAGAATAAAATTAAAAAAATATTACTTAAAAAAATAAAATATAATACTTAATAAATTCTATTACGATAATAATTAAAATTAATAATAATAAATAATAGGTGTAAAAAACGCCAAATTTTAATGTTCGATAAAAAAATTTAATATATCGCTAATATAAATGTTTTACGATAACTTAAAATAATATATAAAATAATACTTAAATTTATAAAGCTAAAAATAATTTAATAAAGTAATAAAAACTAGATTAAATATTACAATTATAATAAGATAACTTAATATTAAAATACCTATAAAAATTTTAAAAAGTAAATATAATAAACTTTTATACTCGAAAAACGACTACGAATAATTAACAGCAATAATAAAACGTTTAATATAATCCGAATAAAAAATAACTATCGCCTCTTACCCGAAATATAGTAAAAGTTAAAAAAAAAGATTATGCTAGAAATTTATTAAATAACAAGTTACTAAACCGATAGGTACTTAATAGCTTAAAAAATACAGAAGATAAAAGAAATTAAGAAAAACAATTATAACAATATATCGGTAATTGTGTTACATTTTCAATTCTGGGGTCCTGTCCTCTTAATTCTAGGTTACTCATTTCCAACTGGGGGGGGGGGGGGGGGG